>CAXAKX010001108.1:0-33841 GCA_963969525.1 Ontholestes murinus
TCTTGACCTACCTTAATATATTATTTATTGTCCTAGCGTACTCCTGACCTACCCCAAATAATTATATATAATCCAGCGTGTTTAAGACCTTCCTGAATAAATGCTTTGAATTAAAAATTTAATGAAACAAATATTAATAAATCATTGCAATTATTTTTAAAAAAATGAGAAGGTTGTAAAAAATGGGTGTCTATTCAAAATATATACAACCTCTAATTCATATATGAAATAAAATGTACACACATAAAATATAATCATTTTGTTTAAATTTAAAAAATCTGCGTTTAAATTTTGCTCTAAAATAAAGATGTTATTTTTTGTATTTATAATAATTTATAGTTGCAGTGTTATTATTAATAATAAAAAAAATATTCTTTAAAATGTATTTTCGGGTTAAATTAAATTTAAATAAAATAAAATAAATAATATACTTAATTTTAATTTAAATCAAATTAAATAAATAAAATAATATTAAAAACGTTAAAAATTTAAATGAAATATTTTTTAATGGTTAATTAATTTAAATAATTGTTGATCTCACCCTACATCATCGTTAAAATTAAATTTCCCGCTTTTTGTTTCAATTTCAATACTCCAATTATTACCAACCTAAAAATATTACCTATCTTGAATTAACCTCTCATTGTTGAATCCTCAAGTAGTTCAAATTAATTCCCCGACACGTGCGCATACGATTAGTTCATTTGGCACGAGTTTACAAGTGGAAGAGATGCCGGTTAAAGTAATTTTACAGTAAAGTTAAATGAAATTTCACTTAAAAACGATTAACAATTTTCAGGTGGGTATTATAGGGGGTTCCGGCTTGGATAACCCGGACATTTTGAAGAATCGCAGCGAACAAAAGGTTAGCACAGTGTTCGGGGACCCATCGGATAATTTGATCAATGGGGAAATCGATGGGGTACCTTGCGTGCTCCTCGCCAGGCACGGAAGGAAGCACTCGGTGATGCCGGGTAATGTAAACTATCGGGCCAACGTTTGGGCTTTGAAGCAAGCGGGCTGCACACATTTAATTGTCTCGACGGCGACTGGGTCCTTGAAGGAGGAGTACAAGCCCGGGGATTTGGTGATTTTAGACGGATTTATTGATAGGTAAATATGGGTTTGTTACAAAATTAATTATAAGAAATTTGCCAATGAATATAATAAATTAAAAATTTACACACAATGTTTTATATTTTTTTGATCACTGCACTTAGATCTAAATGTTTTTGTTTAATTGTATTACACCATAGGATTTAACCCCTGCTTAAAATATTTCATGTATGTTTTTATTTTTATTAATTCGTTTACATGTATTGTTCTAGAAAAGAGACCAAAGATAAATCAATAAATAAATAATATGTTTTAAAACTTATTTTTTTAAGTAATGTACTTTCAGTTATTAAATTATTTTTATTTATGACTAGTTTTGATTTGTTGTGCCCATCATCTTCAGCATCGAAACTAGTCTAGAAAATAAACTATTTTGATAACTGTACATTTTATATTAACAAGTTAATATGGATGAATTTATTTTCACTTATTCATATTAATTTTAATTATTTGACTGATAGAATTGATTGAGTGCCTGCTAAGGTGTTGAAAATCTATAAACAGTTTGATTTTAATTTTTTTGTCACACGAAGGCTTCTTCAGGTGAAGAAAATATGTAAAAAATTTAGTGGTAAAACAAAGCTATTGAGTTTAATTTCATCAAAATCTCATCTACTCTACAATCAAAATAATATGTAATGTATGTAAGTTTAATTTTTGATTTCAATAAGTTAAACTTTATTTACACATTAATAAAACTATAATGATTTCTAATATAGTGTTTCCTTTTTAGAACAACAGGAAGGAAACAAACGTTCTATGATGGTCAACCGCAATCACCCGTCGGCGTTTGTCACTTACCAATGGAGCCGGCCTTTTGTGAACGAACTAGGAAGATTGTGATCAAGACAGCCGAGGAATTGGGAATTGATTGTCACACGAGTGGAACAGTTGTGACCATAGAGGGGCCGAGGTTTTCCAGTAAGGCCGAAAGCCTGATGCACCAAATGTGGGGCGGTGGCCTAGTCAATATGACTACAGTGCCTGAAGTAAGTGTACACTTAATTGCATTTGTAATTTCTCTTCTATCATTATGCCATCTGTTAATCTACAACTGATACCAGAAGAATAGAAGGTGTGAATGGAAGAACACATATTTTGTGAATTTAAGCCATTCCAAATACAATTTATTGTCTCATATGTAATTTTTTATCTATTAATCTGTTTACTCACCATTCATCGAAGTCTAATTGGCGATGAATGTCAATTGATCAAATTATAATTTTTTCCTTCCTACTAGATATGTAAATGTAATACATTTAATGTTATGATGTTTTTTTTTTAAATTTTCAACTGTTTTTTATATATTTTGTTTAAACGAAATTATTAATATTTTCATTGTATTTTGGTGCTTACCTGTTACCATTTTTAGGTTGTTTTGGCAAAAGAGGCAGGCCTATGCTACACAGCTATTGCACTGGCCACCGATTACGACTGCTGGCGATCGACTGGGGAAAAAGTGTCGGTCGAACACGTGCTGGAAACTTTCAAAAGCAACGTAGGCAAAGTGACCAAACTGATAACGGCTGTAGTTCCGAAGATAGCATCTGAAAACTGGGACCAAACTATCAAAGAACTCAAGGTGAGTTTGTAAACTAATTTATTTAAACAATCAGTGTATCAATAAATTCTATTCCTTTTTCAGGACACAGTCCAGTCGAGTGTAATGCTACCACACTGACAATAAATACATAACTATACCTTAACCTTAATAATCCCACATTTCGAAGCAGTATATTTTTACTCGATGCGTGAAAATATGCTGCTTCAAGTGCACATTCACGTTAATATATATATATATATATATTTTTTTTTTAAATATTATTTTAGTGTAGAAAAAATGTATAAATAAGAGACAGTCTTTATATTCGATTTATAAATAAATACTTCGATGCTTGCTTTAAAGGTCTGAGCTGTGATTTTTTCTGCGTACGTATTTGTTGAAGTAGTCGGGCCTCCAGCACTTGCACGAGCCGGGTATTAGGAACCAGTCGTAGTAGAGTCGCACCTGGAAGCAGCCTAGGGAGTCGACGCCGTCGCAGTGGGACGGTTTTTGGGTCGTCGTTTGGTCAACGGGCGGCGCTTGAAGGCCGGCCCTTTTATGGAGATACTGTTGATAGTTCTGAGAAGGAGAGGTGATGTAATTAATAGTGTATTCTAATGAATTTAAGTTATCATTTTGAACATAATATTTAATAGACTTTTTCTAGTGTGAAGAATGCACACTACACTATTATAAGTAGTATTATAGGTAGTAGTTTGTGGAAGAATGTTACCTTCCATCCAAATACTTACCTTCCAATTTGAATTCTAAGTAGTAAAGATGAAGAAGCTTATGTAAAAATCTTATTGGAATATCTGAGCCCAGTTAAGAGGTTTTAAAAAAATATTCCAGGAAAATCTTTTACCAGAACATCTAGACCTAGTTTGAAGAAGAGGATAAAAAACAAATGAGAATTTACCCAATTTTTCTCCCCTTCCTGACAACATTTTATCAAGCGATATTTGCTAAGAATGAAGTTCAAATGTGTGGAACTCTGGGCCAAACTAATTCATTCGTTATCAGTTGATTTTTTAAATTCTATGAAAGGTAATTAAAGCCTTTTTGCTGATAATGGCGCCCTCTCTGAACGAACTACTCGATATATTGAATAAATGCGCCCTCTATCAAGAGTTTTATGAAAACAACGTCTAGATCCACGATTTTCGTCGGTAATGTTCGAAACTGTCAGAAGTGAAAGTCTATATTCTTTTTTAATTCATTAATTATCAATTGGTATATTGAAATTCTCTAATAAACAATTAGGAAACTATGGCTATGATAACAAGCATGTTTCGAATCCATCTTAAAGTTCTACTACGCCAACCAGCACTCTTTCATAGATTTTTTTTAATAAACCACTTTTGTTACTAATGAAAATTTAATGTACGAAATCATTACAAAAATGGAAAGCTTTACTTTTAGATGAAAAATAAAAAATACTTTTACTTACTTTTAGCATTCAATCGAATAATCGAGTGGATTCACAACAAATTCCAAGAAACAAAAATATATCATTTAGTTCGCTAGATAAAACCCAAAAAGGAAAACAATATTTCAGCAGGAGGTTGTAAATTTTGATGAGATATAATTTTAGAATTTAATGTTGAAAATTTCCTAATTAATTTGCATTGTAACAAATTGATATTATAAGAATAAAAAATGTCAGATAAAACACGCAAAAAATAAGAGCAGCTTGTCATCACATGTGATTTCAATATTGAAACCTTTTGAACTCATTTTTTGTGTCGATTATTATCTATATAAAAACAAAGGAGTGAATACTACAAACTTATTGAACTCACTTGGAAATCTTGTACTGATGGTGGTTGCGAAGCCGCCACCGGACTTCTAGGAGGATTACTAGTTTCAGGATTGGACAACACCGTGTCTGGATAGTAAATTTCAGCCACTAACAAACTCGACCACCTCGGTGAAGACAAACATCCACCATCCAAATAATGACATCTCGATTGCAAGCACCTAAAATTTAATCAGTAAATTATTGCCGTTTTTAAGGTGATGGATGGCTTTTGATACCTGGTGACTTCAACAGTTTGTGTGAAGTATCCTTCGTAGGGAATCTGCACGACGTATCTCCAAATGCCCTGGTAATTCTTGGCGAATACTGGTGTGGCGTATTCCACTTTAGCAGGGCAGGGTGTCGGAGGTCCTTCGTATCGAGGTGTTACTTGAGGAACGTCTTCCCTCCTCTCAGCCGTTAATTGCAATGGATTTATAGGGGCTTCGCCGTTGATGGCTTTGTACAGCATGCAAAAAACTCCGCCTTGATCGCAAAATTTACGTCCCTGTCTTTCCTCTTTCTTTTCTTCGGCTACCTCGCGTTTCGCTCTATCGTGGGTTTGATATGGATTTATCCTACAAGATTTTTCTTAAATAATTTTCTCATTTATCTCTTAGTGAAACATTATGAAATAATATGTAAGAAACTGATGAACACTTGGTGAAATCAGTAAAACAAAGCAAGTTTTTTTTGCCTATTATTATTATCCTACAAGAATTTTTACTTATTGTTTTGAATAATGTTGATGTATTCATATGGATTCAATAATGAGAAAAGCTTATAAGATGTTTTAATAACGTAACTCAGTTCTATTGAGTTTTACATTAATTAAAACAATTAGTTTTTGTTTCACTATTTTTATTGTTTTTAATTTCGATTGTTGATCATTCTCTAAGAGATTTGTATAAAAAATACATTTAATTGTACAAGTAGGTGGTACTGTGGTACCATCTACCTCTATTTTTTAACCAATCGTTCTTAGATACGATTTGGCGTTAAGCACCCACTCGATACTTAGGAATTAATAATTAACTTCTATTTTAGAAAATAACATACTTACGAATTTTGTGTAAGTAAATCATCCTGTAACTGCGCAACTTTCGGTAAAGTCTCATCAGCCTTTAAAATCGGAAGCGTTCTGCTTAAATACTTCAAGGTCATGTTCCGTATTAATTCACTGCAAGAATAATTTAAATCAAATTTGAATTTAAAAGAACTGAAAATATTGAATTTAAAAAAACAAATTCAATTCTTACAATGGATATGGTGATCCTAAAACATTCTGCGCCATCGGATTCCTCGGTATCACGCCCTTATTCAAATCCCCGCACAGATTATACGGCGACACGTGTGGACTCTTCTCATCGTCCTCCTTGCAATCGACGGAAGCCTGAGTGTACGGGGGCGGTCTGACCCTGGGTGGTTCCGCGTTGGGCGACTCGATGAAGGCGTAATACCCTTCCGGCGGCTCGTCGTCCTTGATTTCGTTACTTCCCCGATCTGCGGTCTGCGATCCCTTGCAAGTCACCAGCACGAACTGTAAAAGTGAAATTTGTTTGTTTGGCGTTGTATAGTTATACAGTTAAAAGGCTAACGGGATGCAGGATTCCTCCACGATAAATCAAACTCTCATTTACATAAATCGGCCAGCGGTCTGTGTTGTTGATGGTGATGTATAAAGTCTGTCACCGCGGTCTGTTCGTTAACCTTTCGCGAGAAGGACGCATTCTGGCCTTCGCCGTGGAATTGGGTTTGTAGTGGCGAGTTGGGCCGGTTAGAAATGGGACACTGATGTCTAAACGAGTTAGATAAGCATCTTAAAAATAATAAACCTACTCACAAACATTTATACCTATATAATATTTACTTATATGATATAATATTTGTGTTTTCTACAATGTTTTGTATTATAATTATTTTGTAAAAGAAAGAGGGAATATACTATTAAATAATATACTTTATTTAAATGAACGCTATGGAAATTATTAATTGCTTGTACCACTTTATAAAAAGTTAATTGTTTTTATTAATGTAAAAACTGATAATGTTGAATTGATGAAAGGATGAAACTTAATAATACATCATTTCATTTTAATTGTTTCAGAACACATTGGCTTCATCAGGCAGACGAATACAGTATTATTTATCAATAAAATTGAAAATTGTATTGAAAACACTAACGCTTTCTTCACAAATTTATTTTTATTTACTAGATGTATATTTCATTACAATTTTTACTATAATAATCTTCCCATAACTCAAGCGATATATTTTAACAATAAAAGTGAACTGATTGAGGTTGTAGGCACTTATTTCGTGATACATTTTAATTAGATGAAAAATAAAAAATACTTTTACTTAGTTAATATCACAATGTTGTGATATTTTACTTAGTTAATATCACAACTGTATTGTTATATTTCAACTAAAAATATTCCACGAGTTGCACGCCTCAAAAATTTCCTGTTTCGTTTAGTTAAAAATTATCATTACGAAATATCATAATAAACGTATTGTGCAATTAAATTCCCCCTTGTGTTCCATAATTTAACTTTACGCAATAATGGGCTTGTGTACAATGCACGTATTATATCATTGTTGTTTGTAGTACATAATGGGAAACCTGTAACCGCAGCGTTTGATTTTTCTTCTTACGAGTTCCCTCCGGTGGCCGATAATTACCTTCCGTATCATTAAACTCGAACAGCCACGAAATTATTCCGGTTCCGGTACAAGTGCACATTAAATCTATGCTTGACGTGATATTTCGGTATTATGGGCAATGATCGTGAAACAATGGTGCTATGTGGCCCATGCAGTTATTAAATTGTTTCATGGTGTTGTGGAGATGCGTTTTATTTAACATCAATTATAATTTGAAATTTTTCGAATAAAATGAAACACTTATTATGAAAGTGGAAGCCCTTTAATATTATTAAAGGAATTAAATTAAGTATTCCGTAGAAAACACATAAAAAAAGAAAAAATAAGTAATTATACATTGACGACGAAAGCAAAAATATAAAATATTAAAATCTGTTTGAAAATATCATTTAAATATACTCAATAAAATTATATATCTTTTAACCATGCTTAAATAAAAATGAAAACTAATTAACAGATTGAAAGAAAGTTATGAAAAACAGCTGAAAATTGTCACAACTGAACCTGTGTGTATATTTTATAAATAATGAATTAGAGTAATCTGTAAAACATACACAAAAAATTTACTATATTTTTTATGGATTAATGATAATGATGTATGGATTTTTTAACTACATCATGAACGTGGTACAATATAATTTTTATTAGACCCTTCTGTATAGATTGTAAGTAAGTGAGTATCATAATTTTTAAAGTGTCATTTACAAAATCTTCAAACTGTAAATGTATTTCTTCTTCCAGTAGCTTATTGAACGGTTTTATTCCCATGTGATGGGTTGATTGTTCAGTTTCCCCAAGAGAATATTTAGGGTACATGAAATAAATAGTTTTTATTTTATATTTAGTTTTTTATCATTCCTTTGGATATAATTTAAGTAAAATAGTATACAGTCTACTATACAATATATCCATAAAGAGTGTTACTATGTATTTCTTTAAATTTATATCTACATGATTCATTGCAGCCTAGTTTAAGTACTGAACGTAATGCTTTTTTGCAATGAAAAAATACATGAAGAATGTTAATAATTTCTCCATAATTTTATTCCATACTATTTGCTAATAAAATTTGGGTGATATACAGTTATTGTAAATTAATTACTTTAAGAAAATGATGAGTTAATCGAAACTCGAGTCACTTAAAAATAAAGTGTTATATCAACAAATAAACGTTTTTGTTTAAATTCCCATGATGTATCACGAAGTTAACGCCTCAACCATTAATCAATTTGAACTTAGTGGCCTTCTTAGGTTATTAATATGAGATTCTCCATCTGAACTATTTAGTCGGGTGTCAATTTAAATTCCTAAAAATCTCGTGCCCTCTACAGTATTATTAAAGTCGGACGTTATAATCGTATTTTGCGCGGTTTGCTTTCCGTTTTGACATATGATTATTACTTTGTTTACTTTCCCTATATGAAATATAGGGAATCGTGATTTTCTTTTTGAAAATGTTTCCTATTTATTATCAGTTAATTTTTGATAAAATAGTTATTAACATTTTACACAACTACATTTGTTGTTTGATTTAATCTCGTTGATGTTTATCCCTGAAATTAGAATTAGAAGTTGGTATCATCGGCATAGCTTATAATTAGTTCAGTATCACGAGCAATTACGCTTATTAAGTCATTAGTGAAGATGACAAAGAGTGTCGGTGCTACTAGACTACCTTGCGGTAGGCCTAGCTTAATTTTCGAATGTTAGAAGTTGTAATCCCATCTTTTTGAATGACTACCTGCTGTGACCGACCATTAAGGTATGATTTGAACCATTTTAAGCCTACCCCACGTATGAAGAATGTTATGGTCTACACAGTCATATTATTTAGATAAATCTATGAAAAATACTTTCAAAATTATTTATAATGTGTTCATAAAACTCGAACATTGCTGTCATTGTGGATTTTCCTTTTAGTTATCCATGTTGCGAACTGCTTAAACGATTTGAAAATGCAGGCAATAAACTTATTGGTCGGTAATTTTAAATTTTTGCAGCATCACCTTTTTTAAACACTGAACTAGGTATATGATCATATCCACATGACATCGTATTTTTTAACGATAAGGTAAATTAATAATTGATATCACTTAGTTTTACTTGTTTCACATTTTTTTTCTTTTAGAAATAGAAAAACAAAAGCTATCGAATTGAAATAGAACAAATTCACTTGTGATTTCTTCGATTGTACGATTTTTATGAATTTTCCTAAAATCCCACCTTGAATTATAAAAAATCCCATTTTAAACCTCATCAGTTGTATTTGCAAGTTATGCATTTTCAATGTTGTTTTAAACAAAACATCTCGACTTGACACAATTAAAATCCACTTGTCACTTCTTATTTTACATATTTGTTTAAATTTCTAATATCTCACTTTGTGTTTTGAAAAAATTTAATTTTAATTCAAATGTTTTACAAAATATAAAAACAAAAGCGCGTCGACTTGAACCACTATAAAGTCACTTGATATTTCTTCGATGTTACGATTTTCTTATTTTTTTTACAAAATCCCAATCGTAGTTTCAAGAAAATCCAACTTTTCACTGCCACCGATTTATTTTCAAATCAAAATTGTTTTAAGCTATCGAGACGAATCTGTATAAATTTCATCTAGATTACGATTTTCTTGAAATTTCGACAACCTCCCTTTGAGTTTTGAAAAAATCTAATTTTAAATCGCTAATGTTGTGCTTTAAAATAATCTATTTTAAAATTGTAAAAATGACAAAAGCTATCGACTTGAAATTCGCCTGAAGTTTCTTCAAATTTTGATTAAATTTAACAAAATCCCATTTTGAATTTTGAAAAATCCCATTTTAAATAGCCTCAATTGATTTTCCAAATGACGCATTTTCATAATTGGTTAAAAAATAGAAAAACAAAATCTAGCGACTTGAAGCACTACAAGTTCACTTGCCATTTTATCTAATTTTCGGTTTTATTCAATGTTTCTAAAATTCCACAGGACGTGTTGAAAAAAAAATCCATTTTAAATCGCCACTTTTCAAAATCATTTAAAAATATAAAAACAAAAGCCATAGACTTTAAACAAAATTAGTTTACTTATCATTTTGGCTACTTTATGATTTTCTTTTATTGCCACTCTAAGTTTTCAAAGAATCCCATTTCAATCTGCCACTGTTATATTTTCAAATCATACATGTTCAAAATTGTTTTAAAAATAGGAAAAACAAAAGCTATAGACTTGAAACACTATAAATTTACTTGTCATTTCTTCTATTTTACAATTTTCTTCAATTCCTTTCCAAAATACCACTCTGTTTTTGAAAAATTCCTATTTTAACCGCCTCTGATTTATTATTTCCCAAGCGATCCATTTTCAAAATTAGTTTAAAAATAGAAAAACAAAAGCTATCAACTTAAAACCGTACAAATTAACGATTATAGTCGTACCCTTGGATAATGATTTGTGTGATCGAAACTAGCCAGGGAAGTTAAATAAATAAAACATTGTGAAACAAGTTAAATCAAGTGATATCAATTACTAATTTACCTTATCGTAAAATTATGTTTCACTAAGTGACGGCTGAAGAAAAGAAAAAGTTCGCAGTTTAATCGTATTTTTTCATCTATTTGTAGCATGTATTACTTCGTTTGGAGTTACTGGTTTAAAAAAAAATTGTTTGCATTTTTGTTTGAATAATATAGTATCTATGTTTGAGAATAATTCCTAGACAATTTGATTCGCTTTTCCTTTTACTTTTATCTCCGAGTTTTTATTAGGTTTTCCTTATACTTTATTAATTATATTCTAAGCGCATTTGTTAGCATTATTCGACATATTTATTCTGTAATTGTAAGTATTAATTTCTTCTCTCTATTCAATTCTCTAACAGTTTATTATATTTTTTCTTTGTTTCATTGTAGCTATGAAGATACTGAGTATCGTGGCGGAAAATTACAAATAAAATATCAAGTTCGTTTTGCATCCTTTTTAGGTCTTCACATAACGGAATATTTTTAGTTTTAGTAAATTTTGTACTAATTTTCTTTTCCGGAAAATGCTTATTAATGAAGTTATTATAGATTAGGTTGAAGGAGTCCCATTGCAACTTTACTGAAATTAGTTCATGTGAGTAGACACAAGATGCTTAAAACGTTTATTAAACTCTGCTAATGTAGAAAATGATTTACGTGAGCGTCTGATTGGATCATCAAGAAAAAACCCTTTCAGTACATTGCTTTTGCTATCGCTGATAATTTTATAAGTGTTTGTGCCATTTTATTTATTTTATTTTTTATTTACTCTTTGAATGACAATGTTTTATTGCTATTATCTAAACTGGCTTCAAATATTTGTTAGTATTTTTTTTAATACTGGTAAATAAACATTTTATTTTAAAGTATTACTTTATGCCCGAGTTATTATTCTGCCCGAGTATAAAATATTTTAGTTTTAAAGCTGCTTATTTGTTTGAAACAATTTGAAATAGTTGTCATTCAACAACAAGGTCGCTTTAAAACAACGTAGAATAAACTCGTGGAGGGGGCGCGAAAAATTTTGAACCATATATGTAAAGAAATTGTCGTGGGATACTTTTTCGTTCGATTTGCAAAAAGCATTAAGTTGACTACTTGAGTAGCATATTATAAACGCAATATATACGTTATAAATTTAAGTATTCACAATTTTCATAGCGTTAATGTTCATATGTAAGTTTGGGATGAAACTATTACATCAAGAGGTGCTTAGGAGGAGCTTCATGTATCCTAGAACATGTTCAAAATTTGACAAGTGAATTATAGCTTACAGTGACATGTATGCAGGTCAAAATAGAAACATTAAAGTAGCTTTAATGTGGTTAAAAATTGTCCAAACTGTTAACAATAATGTGGAAATCGTAGAACACAAATTTTTAATGTCAGAACACTCGTTTTTAACAAATGATAGAGATTTTGGCGTAGTAGAAATGGCATTATTAAATACGCATTTATTGCTTTAATATATATGTATCTGAAGTTGAGTTCATCTATAATGACGCAGTAAAGGAGAGGACCGACAGGTTAGAGTGGAAGAACATTCTTCAAGAGTGAACTCCGCCTTTCAGCTTGCTGACGAAATTATTTGGATGGTTTTGTTTACTATTTTTTGTATTTCGATATTACATTTATAAAGCAAGTCTGATAAAATAATAAATAAATAAATAAATAAAATTAAAAAAATAATTAACTGTTTGTCCCCCGAGATCATTACAATATGATCTAAACGTGTCGGAAAGGTAATAACTTTATCGTACATGAAGATTTTACATCAACAAAATTATTAGAAGGAGCAATTTTTAAAAGTATAAAGAATTCCAACGGAGAATCAATAAACTGGTTAAAAATATGTTGAAATAAATGGAAATTTTATAAAGTCCTGAATTTATTACCACGTCGAGGTTGACCAAGAAAGTTTGAAAATATTATATTGGCACCACTAAAATAAAATATCGGATAAATTACAACAGCAAAAACAAGGACCTATTACGATAAATACCACCGGAATGTCATGATTTCTTCAAATCCTTTCACACACACAAAATGTAGATGAGTAGTAAATTGTTTTGTAATTGTGTAAGTTATGTAGTTAATGTTTTGAAAACGTAAATTATGTTTTTGAAGTGTTTTTTTTTTAATTTGAAGCATCTACAATTATGTTGAATGGACTTCTTCAAATTTTATAACGAATCTGATTGTTAATTTTGAAAGTGGCCTAACTTCATTCTTTGTAAGAAAATGCAAATTATTTACTTAATAATGCAATTATTTTAATAAAAACTATAAATTTAACACCTTTAGATACACTTAAGGAGTATGACTCATTAGTATCCTGTATACAGGGTGAGTTTTTTTCGATGTTCTCTATGGAGATCTCGGAAACTATAAGAGATAGAGAAACGGTTAAATGGGGAAAGAAGTGTAGATTTACGAGACAAATAAAATTCCACTTTCAAAATTTTCAAAAAAGCCAAGGGTAACTAGATATGTATTTCTCTTTATACGCAGTAGGCTTGTTTAATATGAAATTATTCTTACATTCTGAGTAGGCTTATATTAGAATATGATAATAATTTAATGTAACAATCATTAAAAAAATAATTAAATGAAAATAAATGGATACTAAATTTTATTTATTGGCCAATCAGATTTAGGATTTATTTTTCTTACGTTCTTTGATTATTTGAGTTTCTACTCAGTTTACTGTTTGTTATGTAATGATTGCCATGTTGCCATTTATTAATTATTTGACAAAGTAATGGGAATAATAAATGAAACTTGTTCCGCCACAAAATTAATCTTTATGATAATTAAGCACATGTAACCATCTGTAAACATAACCTCAAATTTATTTTGAAGGCAAAAGTCACAATTTTTCAACCAATTATCGAACTTCACCAAATCTGGTTGGTCATTAAATTATTATAAATTATACAAAATTACAGTAAATGCTCAAATTGATTGCCATTGTTCAAAATGCCTGAATTACATCTATTTATGATACTTCTACATGCGTTATGAATATGAATATTACATATAGAATTTACAATATTACTGAAGTTTTGTCGTAAAATATTAATATTATTGTTATTTAATTTATATAAATTGTCCCTTATATAGCCCCAAAAAAAGTATTCCAGTGGTGTTAGGTCCGGGGATCGCGGAGGTCATTTTACCGGTCCATTTGTGCCTAACCATTTTGCTCCAAAATTAGCGTTTAATAAATTTGTTATTTCTCTGCAATTATGGGGAACAAAAATACAAATGTTCCCCTTGAACTAAGGGAAAATTTTACAAATAGTACTGAATAACATTTTATTTATTTATTTATAAACGGGAAGCCCCTTTAACAATATATATATATACACACACATAGATACATAATAAACTTAACCTAACAATATAACATAACTATAAACATAATAATAAATTTAATATAATAAGGAAAACTAATACGACACATGACGATGTAATTTAGACTTAAAATTGTCATAGGAGTTATTAGATATATCAAACCAAGTTTTCTTGTTAAATGAATTTGCATATTTCATGAGACGACTAATTGAGTTATTAGAACTAATATTAGTAGAATGTAATGTTGTAAAACGTCTGTATATTTCCGTCCATTCAAATTTCTCTGGTAAATTTCGTAACAAAAGATTCGGTTTCCTAGTAGAGCACACCAAACACTAAAACCAAATTCCGCGGAGCTTATCTATGCCTCTTTGGTCCAAATAATGTCGATGTAAAAGTTCGGATTTGTTAAACGTCTAGTTACAAAATTGTAATCTTCGTTCGAAATCCTCAGGGTTAAAATGGTGTCTATTTCGAATTTTGTAAGGACGGAATTTATTTTTCTTAAGGCACGATTTTTTGAAATTCTTTGCCTACTTGAAATTTCTGGATTTTCATTTACATCACCAATAATACTAAATCCAGTTTCTTCTGCGTCTAAGATATTATAATCTCTGGATCTCGGGATAGCAAAGGAATTCAATAAAGTATTATAACATTTTTCGTAATTTTCGTACTTCATGTTAAAACACTTAGTTAATTAATACACAACACAACAAAAAATCTAATAACAACGTTGTTGTTTTTTTGTTTTATGCGTAACAGGCATCATTTTATTCACAAGCCTACTGCGTTTAATGAGAAATATTTTAATAAATTGCAAAAGTAACATGAACATGTTATATATCAATGAAAAGGGAAAAAATAACCAATTTATTAATAGGCCAGCCAACTATGACTTCTATTTAAAAAAATAAACCTTAATGTTGTATCTCTTTTACTAATGAAGAATGAAAAAAATATAAATTGTATTCGATTCTCCTCGAAAAGGTACCTCAAGAGCATGCAATTATTATCTTGATAAAATAATAAATGACTGAGGTATTAATGAAAATCGAAAATGGAAAATATTGAATTTTTGGCTATAACTTGAAAACAAAACACTATAGCTCATTTCTATCTTCAGCATTCTGTTTGTCTAGAAAGATTTCCTACAGTAACATTCCATTTATGCCACCCTGTACATAAGATTAATGTAAATTAAGGTTTAATTTCATTCATAATGAAATGAATGAAAAATAGTGATTAAATTAGGAGAAGTGAAACTTTTGTTATGTTCCATTGCTTTATTTTCAGATAACTGACACATGTTTCGGTCCTCAGTTTTAACTTTGATAATGATCCGCAAGGACCGAAACACGTGTCAGTTATCTGAAAATAAAGTAATGGAACATAACAAGAGTTTTACTTCTCCTAATTTGAAAATTTTGTTCCATTAAGAGAGTAGCAGAACAAGTATCGATTAATATTGATTAAATTAGTGAGTGACTAACTAGGTTTTAGTAAAAATTACTTGATTTGTTTCACAGATGATATCTATACAATAAACCAACCTTATAAAGACATTGTTTGCACTAGAGTAACCTATCACAATATATCATACATTGACAACGACAACAAAATGTGTATTGACCTAGCGTACTCTTGTCCTAAGTTAATATATTATATTATTAGGGTAGGTCAGGAGTACGCATCAATATGAAATGTATTGTGATAGGTAAATATAGCGCCAGTTTAAGTAATGATTTCCATTCAATTAAGTCATAATTAATTAATCAATAAATTTAGCGTACTTCTAACTTTTTTCTTGAAATAAAGATTAAAAGTATTAAATTTTTCAAATAAATATTACTAATGAATGCGAAGAATACTGGTCGATAAAAATATTTTTAAAGTATATAATTAATTTGCGAATGTGAAAAAAGTAAGTTACCGTAATAAATATATGTATAACTATTTGAAATTCTTTTTTAGATTTTTTTTTTTCATTCTGCTATTTCCAATTGGTTCTGTGATGACATTCTGATACTCAAATATCTTAAAAACCTGTCAAACAAGTTATATTACTTTATTACATTTGTCTTTATCATGCGTGCTTTTTAAAAGAATATTAACAAAAAAGTATATTCATATAAAAAAGAATACAAATTTTGTCACCATGCTGAAGGCATTTTCATCAAATGTTCTTCCATTCAAACCAATCCTTGCCTCTGTTGTTCCAAACGATTAAGCATTGGATACTTATTTTGTTTAGCATTTAGATGCTTATTTTTCCCTTGATTTCGGAATTGAATGTTTTGATGAAAAATTGTTAGTTCTTTCGCATCGATTCTCCATAAAAAAAAACTGTTCACGCACGCGTTTTCGGCCATTGATGTGGTTCTTGAATTCGCTATTCATTATCCGCCGTTACTGACATTTTAAATAAAGAGTATTTGTTTGGATGTTGCGAGTACATTTTCTTGTGAAAAATTGTTGTTTCTGAAATATTCTTATATATATATACACAGGGTGAGTTTTTTTCGATGTTTTCTATGGGGATCTCGGAAACTATAAGAGATAGAGAAACGGTTACATGGGGAAAGAAGTGTAGATTTACAAGACGAATAAAATTCTACTTTCAAAGTTTTCAAAAAAGTCAAGGGTAACTAGATATTTTGAAAAAAGTAAAAAGTGTCAATTTTTTTAAATCAATATATGTCGGTTAGTCTAACAGATAGAAAAAAAACTGTAAAGGACAAAGTTTTAGATAATTTTATGCAGATTAATAAAAAATAATCAGAAAATTTTTATCGCCATTATTTTCCGAGATATGACGCAAACTTACATTTTTTTAAATGGAAACCATAGTTGGCGATGACCTCATTCAAAAGGTAATTTTTTTCTCTTTAATCCAATATGGCATACGATATAGTTATTTCTAAAAATAAATGAGTTATAGTCATTTTAAATTTTATTATAAATAAAAAATGGGTAGCCATGAAAAAGGAGAAAGTAAAACAATTGCAGTTGTTTATAGTAATAACAATATTGTAATTATTAGTTTTACAGAGATAAACCAAAATGAAACAACAGCATAAAGTAATTCTGTAATTATGAATATATCAATAGGAGAGAAATTTTAATATTAAAAAAATATGATCAAAGAGTGCACTATTAATATTATTATGACATAAATTATATCTTTTTAAAATTGAATTTATGGCTTTCTTGACTATTCTGATGTAAATTGAATTAAATGTTTCAATAACAGCTAGTTTATGATCCTCCACGGATTGATATCATTTTTCATATACTTTGTTTTTTACATAACCCCACAGAAAAAATTCTAAAACGCGCAAATCGGGAGATCTAGGTCGCCCTGGGATTGGTTTATTTCTTCCCACTTATGAGTTAGGAAAAGCATTATTTAAATAATTTGTAAAGCCAACATGTTATGAGGTGGAGCACCGTCATATTGGAACCATTTCAATCTTGCTTGTAATGACAAATTTAAACAATCGAGCGTATCTTCAAATGTTTTCTGAAGAAAATGAAAGTAATCATTTTCACTTAGTGAGCTTTCAAAAATATATGTACCGAGAATTATTAATCCAAACATACCATGGATTAAACCCAAATTTAATTTGTAGTTTTCTCTGTGAAACTTCTCGTGGATTCTCTTGAGTTCATCTATGTTCATTGTGGCGATTAAAAATACCACAATTAGTGAATCGCGATTCATCTGTTCATAATATTTTTGTAAGAAACGTATTATCCTCTTGACAAATGTGTTTATACCACATACAAAAGACCATTTGATAATTACAAAATTATTCTTATGCTGGTTTTTCATTTTTGTTTAACTTTGTAAAACTAATAATTACAATATTGCTATTGTTATAAACAACTGCAATTGTTTTACTTTCATCTTTTTCATGGCTACCTATTTTTTATTTATAAGAAAACTTAAAATGACTATAACTCACTTATTTTTAGAAATAACTATATCGTATGCCATATTGGATTAAAGAGAAAAAAATTACCTTTTGAATGAGGTCACAGCCAACTATGGTTTCCATTAAAAAAAATGTAAGTTTGCGTCATATCTCGGAAAAGAATGGCGATAAAAATTTTCTGATTATTTTTTATTAATCTGCATAAAATTATCTAAAGCTTTGTCCTTTACAGTTTTTTTCTATCTGTTATAATAACCGAGATATATTAATTTGAAAAAATTGACACTTTTTACTTTTTTCAAAATATCTAGTTACCCTTGACTTTTTTGAAAACTTTGAAAATGGAATTTTATTCGTCTTGTAAACCTACACTTCTTTCCCCATTTAACCGTTTCTCTATCTCTTATGGTTTCCGAGATCCCCATAGAGAACATCGAAAAAAACCCTGTATATTTAAATCTGCTTGAAAATATCATTTAAATATTGTCAATCAAAATATATATATTTATTAACCACGCTTAGATAAAAATGAAAAGTATTTAACAGATATTGTAAGAAATGAAAATCTGTTTAAATTTTTTTTGAAAATGCATCCATTTGATATATAATGCATTTCAAATTCAACCGCTGTGCATTCAAATATGAATGGGCGACACAACTTATTTATTTTGGAGGAAACCCACCCACCCTACATATACATAATTACATCCACTTGAAAACTGTTTGTAATTAATAAAATTTTATATCCAGATATTATGAATCATTTTTTTAAGTAAAAGAGTGAGTATTTGTATCTTATATTAAAAAGATTTGTAGGATGGGTGGGTATCCTCTAACTTAATTTATAATTAGAAAACATTAATAATAATTTTAATTTAAATTAAATTTTATTGAATTGCAATAATATAGTTTATGGCTTTTCTATTAAATTCTCAACTTGTTAGAATTAATTTAAAAAATAATGCTTATATTTTTTTAGGATAAAGGATAGGATAGTGGACAGTGAGCCGTCTATTTTGAAAGGGGCCCAAGTCCATTTCTCAATTATTTCTGGTAATTAACCCGTGGTTACATGTACAACCTCAAGTTATCTATCAATAAAGCATTTGACGCTACTTACATTCCGAGTAAAAACTATAATTTTGGACACATAAGATTTCAATAAATCAGCCGTTTATTTTGAAGGTGGCTTAAGTCCATTTATACTTAAATTAAGATATTTATTATTGATAATGTCCGAAGGCAGTGATGAAGGTAATTTTAATTAGTTAGTTAACTGCATTAGTTTAATAATCAGTACGTTTAATTAATGCAGTTTACGCAATATACATATGTACTTACAATTAAATATAAAATTTAATATTAAATTTTTGAAATTATTTCACCCATGTGAAAGAACAAAACGATAAGACCATTTAGTTTAGATAGTGAAGAAGAATTATTAAGTAGTGATTTCAAAGAAAATCGAAAAAGAAAGAGAATTAAAAAACAATATTCGTCTTCAGGGGATGAAGATGCAGGTAACAATAGAGAAAAGATTAATGAAACAAACATCCAAAAAGTCCTAAAGATTAAACGGAATTCAGAAAAAGATATTGTACTCAAATCGGAAATATTGTACCTTCAAAAGTTTTCCAAAATAAAGATTGGCATTGTCGAAAAGCTTACATAAAAAATTACGAAGAAGAAGAAAAAATAATATTTTTGAGAAGTTTTGGTATTTGGGAGATTTTAATAAACCAAATATATTGCTTTACGAAGCTATCGAGCGCAAAAATGTCAAACAAAGATGTCAAAAAAACGGAAAAGTTTCACCAAGAAATTGGGGTTTTAGGTATTTGTTAAATTCTAAAAAGGAAAAGTTCCCGTCTGTAAAATATTCATTTTAGATACCTTTGAAGTAAGTGAAGGATGCTTGAAACGTGTATTAGACTCTGCAAATGTAGGAAATGATTTACGTGAGCGTATGGTTGGATCATCAAGAAAAATTTCTGAAGAAGAGAAAAAAAACCCGTTCAAAACCATATTAAAAGTTTTCCAAAATTTGAATCCCATTATACCAGATCTCATAATTCTAATAGAAGATATCTACATCCTGATCTAACTCTTAGGAAAATGTTTAATTTGAACGAGCTTCATTGCAAAGAAAATAAAATAAAAGGCGTTAATGAATGGACAGAAAAATATTTAAAAGAGATTTTGATTTACATTTGAAATCGCAAATATAAATGTCAAAAATGCGACTTAATAAACATCAAAATTGAAGTATCTAATGCTGATGAAGAAAAGAATAAACTTACAGAGGAACATGATGTACATTCAAGACTAGCAGAATCAAAACAAGATCAGGAACAAGTAACACTCAATTCAGATTATTATTTCACTTTTTCGTTCGACTTGCAAAAAGCATTAAGTTGACTACTTGAGTAGCATATTATAAACGCAATATATACGTTCTAAATTTGAGTATTTACAATTTTCATAACGATAATATTCATATGTAAATTTGGGATGAAACGATTTCATCAAGAAGAGCTACATGCATCCTAGAACATGTTCAAAATTTAAGAAGTGAAAGACACATTATAGCTTACAGTGACATGTATGCAGGTCAAAATAGAAACATTAGAGTAGCTTTAATGTGACTAAAAATTGTCCAAACTGTTAACAATAATGTGGAAATCGTAGAACACAAATTTTTAATGTCAAGACACTCGTTTTTAACAAACGATAGAGATTTTGGCGTAGTAGGCATTAATAGAATAATTTAATGTTTGTACCCCGAGATTATTACAATATTATATAAAAGTGTCGGAAAGGTAATAACTTTATTGTGCGTGAAATGAAACAAGAAGATTTTACATCAACAAAATTATTAGAAGGCGCAATTTTTAAAAGTATAAAGAATTCCAACGGAGAATCAATAAACTGGTTAAAAATATGTTGAAATAAATGGAAATTTTAAAGTCCTGAATTTATTACCACGTCGAGGTTGACCAAGAAAGTTTGAAAATATTATATTGGCACCACTGCATAAAAATATCAGACAAATTACAATAGGAAAATCAATGATTGACCTATTACGATAAATACCACCAGAGCATCATGATTTATTCAAATCCCTTTCGCACAAACAAAATGTAGATGAGTAGTAAATTGTTTTGTAATTTTGTATGTGTTTTTTTTAAATTTGAAGCATCTACAATACTGTTGAATGAACTTAGGCTTCTTCAAATTTTATAACGAATCTGATTGTTAATTTTGAAAGTGGCCCAACTCCATTCTTTGTAAGAAAATGCATATTATTCACCTAATAATGCCATTATTTTAATAGGAACTATAAATTTAACACCTTTAAATACACTTAAGAAGTATGACCCATTAGTATCCTGTACATATATTTTTAAAGTTAATACTTGATGTGCTGCACTCTTGATGGAAACATATATTAATATTGGTTAAATAGTAACTCTTGTTTTGTTCCATATTGTTTTTATTTTCATTTATCTGACACGTGTTTCGGTCTTCGCAGACCATTATCAAAGTTAAACTAATTTATAATGAGGTCATTTACAAATATATATACGAAGGCAGATAATTTACTGGGAGGGTAGTCCCGCAATTAAAATCTGGTCGGACTGGATTAGCTCCTGCTGGTTGTTCAAAATGGTAATCCCCTTGTCGATGGCTTTCTTAATCTCCAACCCTTCCAGGAGGTTAAGCTTCTTCCCTTTTCGGCAAATTTTAATCGCAGACATCTCCCCCATGTGATGGCCGGTGTTGATACAGTGTTCTGCTAATCCAGTATTTGTTTTTCCATCTCTAATTGCCTTTTGGTGTTCTTTATATCTTATTTGAAAATTTCTTCCTGTTTGGCCGATATAAATTCCGCTACAATTTTGACAGTGAATCTTATATACCCCTGAACGTTTTTCCTTATCCCTTTTATCAATCTTGTTATTGAATATTTTTCTTCCTAAATTAGACCTGTTAATTGTAATTGTTTGAATGTTGTGAGATTTTAAATTACGTTTAATTTTTTCGCTTGTGTTTTTTATGTACGGAATTGCTGCATAAATATTTTTGTCATTTATCCCCTTCGCACTGTACAGCAATTTCGTTTTGATTATACGTTTCTTTTTCTTAATTAATTTATCAACCGTTCGTTTATTGTAGCCATTCTTATTAGCAATTTCGTGAATTATATTTAGTTCTGCATTATAATTATATGTATCCAACGGTATTGAAATTAATCGATGTACATACGAACTAAGTGCTGATAATTTAATCTGCTGAGATTGGTAGGAGTCGTTTGGAATAATTGTATCAGTAGTTGTGGGTTTCCTAAATATTGCATATTGAAGCTTCTTGTTAGATACTGCTACCGTTAGATCCAGAAAATTTAATTTTCCATTTTCTTCTTTTTCCATTGTGAACTGTATGTTACTGGGAAGGATCACATCGACAACTAGATTCCTTCTTATCACAATTGAATAAACTAAATAGACTTATAAAATATATTGTAAAAAATTTTATCGCCATTATTTTCAGAGATATGATGTACTTGAATTGTTTTTCGATTTTTCGCTTATAACACAATAATACACAGGTTTTGAAATTTTTTTAATGGATTGATTCCTACGATCTAATATATTTGGATTATGAATTCGCACTTCATTTGTTTTTTGATTTTTCGCTTATAACTTTTGAAAGAGTTGCCAGATTATAAAAATTCTTGCACCGGTTAATTGCCACTCACCAATATGATCGGATTATGTGAAAATCTCGAATTCGTACTTCAATTGTTTTTCAATTTTTCGCTTATAACTTTCAAAATAATACTCTTTCATCGATTGATTGCTACTATCGGATATAATTGGATTATGCGAAAATCTTGAGTTTGGACTTCAATTGTTTTTAGACTGCTTATAATTTTTGAAAAAATTCGAAAATCTTAAATTCATATTTTAATTGTTTTTCGATTTTTCATTTATAACTTTAGAAATAATATTCAGATTTTAAAAATACTTGTAATGATCGATTACTATTATCCAATATGTTCAAATTATGTGAAAATCTCAAATTCATACTTCAATTGTTTTGTTGATTTTTCGTATATAACTTTGTAAATAATATTCAGATTTTGGAAAATCTTACAGTGATCGATTACTATTATCCACTATGTTCAAATTATGTGAAAATTTGAAATTCGTACATCAATTGTTTTTCAACTTTTCTATGATAACTTTTGAAATAGTGGTCAGATTTTAAAAATTCTTGAACCGATCGATTGCTATATTCCAATATGATCGAATTCTGTGATAATCTCGAATTCGTACTTCAATTGTTTTTCGATTTTTCGTTTATAACGATGAAAATAATGTTCAGATTTTGAAAAATCTTACAGTGATCGATTAGTACTATCCAATATATTCAAATTTTGTGAAAATCTCAAATTCGTACATCAATTGTTTTTCGACTTTTCTGTTATAACTTTTGAAATAGTGGTCAGATTTTAAAAATTGATCGATTGCTGCATTCCAATATGATCGAATTCTGTGATAATCTCTAATTGGTACTTCAATTGTTTTTCGATTTTGCGTTTATAACGATGGAAATAATGTTCAGATTTTGAAAAATCTTACAGTGATCGATTAATATTATCCAATATGTTCAAATTATGTGAAAATCTTAAATTCGTACATCAATTGTTTTTCAACTTTTCCGTTATAACTTTTGAAATAGGGGTCAGATTTTAAAAATTCTTGAACCAAACGATTGCTATATTCCAACATGATTAGATTATGTGATAATCTCGAATTGGTACTTCAATTGTTTTTCGATATTTCGTTTATAACAATGGAAATAATTTTCAGATTTTGAAAAATCTTGCAGTAATCGATTATTATTATCCAATATTTTCAAATTATGTGAAAATCTCAAATTTCGATTTTTTGTTTATAACAGTGGTCCCATTTAAAAAATTCTTGAACCGATCGATTGCTACATTCCAATATGATCGGATTCTGTGATAATCTCGAATTCGTACTTCAACTGTTTTTCGATTTTTTGCTTATAACTTAACTAACTGTAATAATAATACTCAGATTTTAAAAATTTTTTCATCAATTTATTCCTAGGATCAATTATAATTTTATTTTATTATACGAAAATTTAAATTCGCATATCATTTGTTTTTAGATTTTTGGCTTATAAATTTTGAAAGAGTACTTGAATTTTAACAAATCTCGCACCGGTTAATTGTCACTCACCAATATGATCAGATTATGTGAAAATCTCGAATTCATACTTCAATTGTTTTTCAATTCTTCCACTATATTCAGATTTTGAAAATTCTTTCATCGATTGATTGCTACGAATATATTTGGATTATGTGAAAATCTTGAATTCGCAGTTCAATTGTTTTTAGACTGTTTGTTTATAACTTTTAAAAGAGATCTCAAATTTTAAAAATTCTTCCACCGATTACCTGAAAATCTCAAATTCGTACATCAATTGTTTTCGATTTTTCGTTTATAATAATGGAAATAATGTTCAGATTTTGAAAAAATTTTCAGTGATCGATTACTACCATCCAATGTGTTCAAATTATGTGAAAATCTCAAATTTGTATATCAATTGTTTTTCGATTTTTTGTTTATAACTTTCAAAATAATGCTCAGATTTTAAAAAAATCTTTCGTCGATTGATTGCTACGATCGAATATATTTAGATTATGCGAAAATTTTAAATTCGCACTTCATTTGTTTTTAGATTTTTCGCTTATAACTTTTGAAAGAGTAATTGGATTTGAAAAATTCTTGCATCGATTAATTGTCACGCGCCACTGTGATCGGATTATATGAAAATTTCAAATTCATACTTCAATTGTTTTTCGATTTTTCGTTTATAACTATGGAAATAATGGTCAGATTTTGAAAATTCTTTCATCAATTGATTGCTACGATCGAATATATTTGAATTATGTGAAAATTTAAAATTCGCACTTCAATTGTTTTTAGATATTTCGCTTATAACTTTTGAAAGAGTTTTCAGATTTTAGAAATTTTTGCTCCGATTAATTGCCACTCGACAATATGATCGGATTATGTGAAAATCTCATATTCATACGTCAATTGTTTGTCGATATTTCGTTTATAAAGATGAAAATAATATTCAGATTTTGAAAAATCTTGCAGTGATTGATTACAATTGTCCAATATGTTCAAATTATGTGAAAATCTTAAAGTCGTACATCAATTGTTTTTCGACTTTTGTCTTATAACTTTTGAAATAGTAGTCAGATTTAAAAAATTCTTGAACCGATCGATTGCTACATTCCAATATGATCGGGATGATATTAAAATATGTAGGATACTTTTTATATATTAAGTTAATTTGAAGGTTAAATAGAGAGTAACCTTTATTCTTTATTCTATATAACTTTGTTTTTCAAAAATATACATAAATTAATGAAACACGTACAGAAATTTTCGAACATTTTTGTTTCGAGGATTTAATTGTAGAAATAATTGTGTTTAATTAAATCTATGTAAATTTTTATTGCCAAACATTTGAGAAAAAATGGTTAAATTATTTTTTTTTACGTTCTCTTAACGATGTATAAAAATTCACCGAATACAGTTATTAATAGTTTACTGTTTTAATCAAGTAGGCATTAAAACAAATGCTATCAAATTATGTACAGTTTCTTCCGCGGTATCTGAATATCACACGCGTGTAAAATTACACAACCTCTTTCTCATTGGAGTTAACACAAAGAAATAAAAGAAAATTATTACGAATCAATTAAAAAATATATATTCCAGAATGTAAATTAAATTAAATTAAATATGCAAAAAAAACAAATGCTACAAATATATTTAATTAAACTGCTCAATTAACCCGTGGTGAAATCATTTTTAACTATATGGGTTTAAACTAAAATCACTTGATGATGATCATGAAATCACTTGGTTTGTTTCACAGATATTTATAATTTTCTCTCCGACTAGTTTTGAAATAATAATGATAATAATGAAAGAAACCAATAGATTTTTTGTTTAAATCGAAATGCAGTATTAAAATATTAATAATGGTCACTTTGTGTCCGAAATATATATCTGTGAATTTAAATAAAATTTGTGAAGAAAGGTTTTTATTGCTTTATTAATTAATCAAGTTTATCTTCACGTAACTCACAAAAATCTATGCTATAAATCTATATACAATTTAAACACTCAGAATAATATATGGTGCAGCATAAAACCCTCAATCAAATGGAATATAGTTTGTGGCTTGTAATTTCTGATCAATAGTATATGTCGGTCAAACAGGAAGGTCTTTCTAAGAAAGAAATAAAGAGCACAGAAAATTCTTCATGAATAAAATAAGGACAACATATTGAATAAAATCACTTATGTTTTTTTTTATACATTCGTTGGATTCGAGTTAATTACTTAATTAAATTAGAAATCAAATGCGTTATTTTATAACAATTACAGTGTATATAAAATGACAAACAATTACATGTTTTCTATCTGACCACCTTTAATCACAATTACGAGACAACGGCGCCAATTTATAACGAAAGCGTAAAAAAAAAGAAATGCGCAATCCGTGAGATCATCGTTCCCACAATTAACAGCGCTAATTGTGCGAACGGTTCAAGTTCAGCGGCGAATTAGCGAGCGGACAAAAACACAATGCAAATTACGAAAAGATTCGATCGACGCCAAATGTCGTCAGCCTACAGTTAGTTCAATAAAAGGCGAAACGGTGCTCTTACCGTTTGTCCAATAAATTTACGGTACGATCGAATTGGGAATTGGAAATGGACGTGATTCAATTGTGTGTAGATTTTCAACTGTTTTTTTATTATTAGCATTAGTCGATCCGTTTTAATTTTTTTAACGCAACGGTATATTTTACATGGCGTAACGGATTATTTGTATATTGAGTTTCTTTTTTTATTTTTATTTTAAATTAATAAAAACCGGTTAATGAGAATGAAATGGTGTACTTACAATCAACAGTATCCTCTTCATGTTTGTAACAAGTAAATTCCTACAGCGGCATAGGAGCGAACAAACGTTGGAAACGATAGAAGACAACTGGCAGGAATCTTAATGGCTAACGTCTTGAGGAAGACTATGGTGAATGGGTTAACTTGGCCACGGAAGACGCGCCGAGTCTTACCATTGACAAGAAATGGTAAGCAGGTAACGGTACCCGCATATCTTCACCTGGGTATTACACTACACAACATTTATTACCGTCGCATTCGCCCTACTAATTGACTCGCCGTCATATATATTTTTTTTTTCGGCGTTCAGTTTACTTTCAATCGGGTGCGATGAGTTATGCGTGAGGGGCGCCTATCGATGGTGAGGGCTTTATAATTAAATTGAGTGCCGATATGATTTTAATAATTTCATACCTTAAAATTTCCACACGATAAAAATTCCTTATTTTTTCTTAAAGTTTAGGTGTCCCTATAAAAAACAACAACAAAAATTTATTAAATAATATTATTTCTACTTTACAATTAAAACATTACCCGTAAAAATTAAATTCTTGCATTTATGTTTAGTCTATTCCTCTAATTGGTTAATATGGTGAAGTATTGTCATCCATCATTAGTCCGGCTTTGTAAATACAATTTGAGTGGTAGGAGTAAACCATTAAAGTAATCAATTAATTTACAAAAACAAATAACGCGGCGATAAGGCTACGTGGTCGATCATTAGTGTTATTAAGGAAAATATGCATGATAAACATATAATAACTAAAATTTGGCATCCTCACTAAATTGCTCATAAGTTTGGTATTTATTCGTAGAATTTCTTCATCACTGCCATACTTTCTTCTTAAACGTGTATATATAGAGCATGCGTAATTGGAGACCTTTAAAAGTTTACTAGTGTGAATTTCACAATTACATTAGCAAAAACAATTTGTAATAGACTCAAATATTGTAAAATAGAATAGTTTCATTTGTTATTGGTCAAAATATGTAATTGTAATATTTTTTATTTATTGTATCTATAATAAATGAATATACATAAGCCCTGGCTGATTTATAAAGATTTTTGTTAATTAAGTTTTTAATTAAACTGTCTGAAAAACCAATTTTCTAAACTATTGAAGTAATTTTGTCTAGTTTTGTGGCTCTAGTTGATACTAATAAAGAAATTATGAAGAATCATAGAATAAAATGCAGCCAACTTGTGACAGGGGATGATGATGAATTGTAGGGAACTGTAGAGTCGACGTTGGTAGTTTTTCCAAGTATTTCAAATTCAATTGTGTTATATTGATGAATGAATAAAAGTTGTAGGGAATTAATTCTGTTATTGTTTTCTTTCTCTACAATGAATTTATTTTTGGATTGTTCTAATTGACGTGTTGTACCACTAAAGCATGCGATGATATCATCTACGTATCTAAAATGTCTGCTAACAAGGGACTCTAAGGGGATTCTATTGGTAATCCGTAACTTTGTTGAAAATATTTATTATTACATTGTGATTTTGATTTGATTTTTATTCAAGAAAGTTCGAGTGCATCGGATAATTCGGATTTTACAATAGAATTCATTTTGTCTAAAAGAAGGGTCATTTGAAGGTATAGTCTGTTCGTTGGATCTTTAGTCGTACGTCACAAACTATCGCTTCAAAAACGACGAAAGTTTTACAGTGCGTTCTTTTTCTAACGCATTTGGTTTACTTTATCAGACTGAATGTTTTTGCGTCGTTTCTCGAAGCGATAATTTGTGACGTACGACGAAAGATCCAACGAACGGACTATAGGAATTGTGAAGATAAATTCATCCATAATAACTGGTTGGAACTGATGAAAGAATATTATTAGTGATCACTAACTGGAAGTACTTTATTATTCTTTCATGAAGGTAAGAATATTAGAAAACACGTTACTATTATCAAAAGAAACTAATTTCTAGTTCTTGAATGTAGTGATAGACTTTAGTTTCTGGAATAATTTAAGCGAATTTTTGACAGAGTATTTAGGAGTGATATTCGCAAAAAAAATTATAAAGCTGGTTAATTTAAATGGCTCAAACTATTGTAGGTGTGTTGACATATGAAACTAATGGCTTAATTGGTCAATTAGGTTTTTGTTAGTCCATAGAGACAGAACGCTGAAGGATTTTCGTTTATAATTAAGAAGAAATGGTTTAATGGATTAACAGTAGACATTTTATTTGATTTTCAAAAATTGCTGTTGGATCTATATTTAAAACTGTTAGATTTTAGGCTGTTATGAAGGCGTACATTTTTTCTAAACAACTTTGTTTTTCCAATATTATTATTGAGTTGGATTTGTTGGCTTTAGTTACAATTATTTGAAATTTTTTTAACTCGATACTAGGAGAATTAGAGGGAAGGATAAATGAAAGAGAAGGGATCAAGAGGAGGTCATAAGACAAGTACGTGAATGCGGAGGAAAGGAGGTTGCAAGAATGGGCGATGGTGAAGGGGTGGGAGTTGTTAAATGGATGTAGGGAAGGGAGGTTAACTCATGTGGTGTTTGGCCCATGAGGGTCGGTAATTGACTACATGGTGGTGAAGGGATGCGAGAAGAGGGACGTGAGATGGATTGAGGTGGAGGAAGCAGAGGGTTCTGATCACTGGCCAATAAGAGTAGAGATACTGATAGGGAACAAGGAGGAAGATGATGGAAACACGAAGAGACAAGGCTAGTAAGCGAGGAAGTGGTGATGTGGAGGATGAGAGAGAAATTGAAAGAAATCAAGTGGGAGGAGATAGAGTCAATGGAAATAATAGAGGACGTCATAGCGAGTTGCAGCAGAAGTAATAATGGAAAAGGGGGAGTAAAGGATAAGTGGTTCGATGAGGTGTGCACAAGCGCAAAGGCGGAGTTGGGAAGTAGAAACAATTACAAAGAGAGCAAAGTATGGAGAGCTAAGAAAAAGCACAACATGGTGTACGAGGAGAAGAAAAGAAGAGTAATGGAAAGAAAGGTAGAAGAGCTAAGGTCATGTAAGAACGAGGCAGAGATGTGGAAGATACTGAAGAGTGGGGAAGGGGGAAAACAAACAGGGATAGAGCTGGAGGAGTGGACGGATAAATATAAAAAATAGAGTGGAAGACCAGTGAACTTTATTTATTTAATGAGTAAATTATCAAAATATAAATGTAGTAATTTAAATTAACCCTAATATATAAATACGAAAAGTAAACAACTATAGAAAATTAAAATCCAGATTCATAATAGCAATTGCTCTAAGAAAAGATCTAAAGTTATATGTAAATAGGTCAAAGTTTGAAGAAGGCAACAGACAATTGGATGTATGTATCAACTTGGATAATGGTTTATTAGTGGGGTAATTAACCCGGTGAAACTTTCCTCTGAAAAATACTTTTGTCCTAGAAGTGGTTTCTCCACTTTGTTGCCAAAAATTAATCAAATTTAGAAGAGGGGGCAAATAGTATATCTATTGAGCAGTTTATATAAAATGCACATAACAAATAAATTCATACAAAAAAGTAATGTCACCATATTAAAGTTTTATAGTAATAGTTTATAGTTAATATTAACACGACTAATGTTCAATTTAAAGGCTACAATTCGCAAAAATCTATTTTGAACCCCTTAAAATGCTTCAATTAAATATTGCTAATATGGGTATCAAATTGTTGGCGCGTATTCTAGAATCGGACGAAAGAGGGTGCAATACAGAATCTTCAGTGCCAACAGTAAAGTCAGAGGAGATTCGCACAATGAAATCTAACATCTTATTAGCTCTGTTTACAATTGACAATACGTGAGTATTGAATGACGCAAAAAAAAAGAAAGTGGCGGGACCGTATAGCCTGAAAGCAGAAATGTGTAAAGAGCGTATGATTCGGTGTCGAGAGAAACGATGATAGAGCGACTGAGAAGCGTAAAATCGATACTATTATACGGAGTGGAAGAATGGGGGGTAAGGAAATATGAAACGTTATAGAGTGAACAGAGGTGATTCCTGAGGCAGAAGTTAGGAGTGGAGAAATCGACTCCGGGATACATACTGCTTCAGAAAACGAATAGAGAGTGTGTGTAGTGAGGCAATAAAGAGAGTGGTTGAGTATGAAGTAATAATAAGTGGACTGGAAGAGGGAAGACTGGTGAAGGAGCTATGGAAGGAAAGCATGGGCACAGGAGAAAGCAGATGGAGAACATCGAGGAAGGAGATGTATGAGAAAGCGGGTTTGTTAGAGGTGATGATAAGGAAGTGGTTGCAGAACGGGGTAAATGTGGTAGGATGGGAAACAGATAAGGAAGAGTGAATATAATAGGAGTAGGCCAAGATATCTTAAGGGATACAAACTGGAGAGAGAAGAGAAGAAAACTATGGCGAGGGCGAGATGTGGATCGTACGAGAGAGGAAGAAAGAGATGGATGGGTGAAAGATACGAGGAATGCGTGTTATGCAAGGAAGGGAAGGATACGTGGATACACTTGGCGGAGGTATGTAAGGATGTGCAATGGGTGGAAGGGTAGTGAAATGGATGGGAGAAGATTGAGCCAGGGTAAAGATCCTGAGAAGGTTGGCGGGAGAAGAAGACAAGAGGGGAGGAATGAATGTTTTTTTGTGAAATTGTTAAGTTAATTTTATGCCAATAAAGAAAAAAAGAGGTTTTTTTAAAATTATTGATTTATTGATCAAAATCAAATAAAAAGTCTATTGTCCAATATTATTAGGTATAAAAATGAATAATCTAAATTATTTTAAGCAGTCAAGAAATTAATTTGAAAATCGATTGATTTTCCTGTTCTTTTGCGTTTATATAGTGATTAAAATTGACAGTTGGTATGCCGGAAAGGCTAACATAACCGTTAAAAGTATTCAGTAGTTCAGGACAATCGAAAATGACACCAGATAAGGCGACACTGCATTTTTTATGAATTCAAAAAAGAAAAAATTGCTACAAAAGCATGCGAATCGATTTGTGAGCGCATTTGGGTTTAGGCGAGCGGTAATTTCTGTCTGAACGACAAACGACGCCCTAGAGGCCAAGTGGAATGTTCCAAATGAGACATCCATATTCAACACAGATCCTGATATTAAATCCTAACATCCTGGAAGCAGACTTTGCTAGATTATACAGGGTCCTGCAACAGTGCGTCAAGCTTTCCTAGCGCCTTTCTCGTAAGAGATAGAAAAAAATGTTTCATATAAAAATTTATTGAATTCAAAATCTCTATGCCGTAAAATTATTTTCAAATATACAGGGTGTCCCAATTTTGCGTTATAACAAAAGCAAACATTTTTTTAAATGGAACACCCTGTATATTTTTTCATTTTATAATTTGGATAGTATTTTATAACTTAAACCTTTTTTTGGTTTTTAATTTCGATATGGCATTTCCGAGTTATTGACGTTTTTCTGAAAAAAATGTAAAAAGCGGAGGTTCACAAAAAAAAATATTCTGATGTTGTATTTAAAATTTAAGAAATTTTCTTTTTCCTATGGTTGGTCATAAGTACTGTTTATGTATCAGTGTTAAAAATTTTCACTTTTGAGGAACCCGGCCTTTGTATCAGACACGCCATTTTCTAAAATTTCAAATTGTCGTAATTCTTTTTTTTTAAATGGAATCATATATTTTTTTAAATTTCATATTATTCTGCATCTAATTTCCTACAAAAAATATTAAGCATACCCTATACCTAAAAGTGATATTTTTCAAGATATAAAAAAATTTATATTTCAAACGGTCCTTGAATACGAATTTGTTTTTGAATAGATAGCCATGACTGAAAAAATGCATCTGTCAATTAAACAATTAGTTTGACATGTAAATGGGAGGTGTGAATTACAAAAAACAAAAGAAGAAAGCCTATCATCAACGAGGAACCAAAAAGACATTGGTGAAGGAACTGGCATAAGCGAGAGGTCAGTACAAAGCATTCTGAAGAAAAATCGATATCAAGCATATCATATTCAGCTACATAAAGAACTGAGTAATACTGATTTTCAATTTCGTTCCGAATTTTGTTTCTGGGGAAGACAGAAAATACAGGAGGATCTTTCGTTTTTCCAATATATTTTATTCACGGATGAGGCGTCATCCAATAACAACGGATCTGTCAATAGGTACAATTTTCACTATTATTTAACTGATAATCCGCATGTTATGAGACAAGTTGATCATCAGCATTGAATGTCTGGGGCGGAATTTTTGGAAACCATGTTGTAGGTCAACATTTCTTCGAGGGCCATCTCAGTAGGTCTATGTATTTGTACTTCTTGCAAATTGAATTACCCGGAACGTTAGCTAATGTACCCTAACTAACAAGAAACAGGGTGTGGTTTTAACAAGACGGAGCACCGGCCCAATTTTCACAAGATGTGAGGGCATTTCATTTTTCCCAACCAGTGGATTGGTAGGAATGGACCCACCAAATGACCTGCTAGATCTAAGGATCTAACAAAACCTGAAATTGTTTATAAGGAATCACCAATAGCACTGAATATCATATGCTTGATATCGATTTTTCTTCAGAATGCTTTATACTGACCTCTCGCTTATGCCAGTTCCTTCACCAATGTCTTTTTGGTTCCTCGTTGATGATGGGCTTTCTTCTTTTGTTTTTTGTAATTCACACCTCCCATTTACATGTCAAACTAATTGTTTAATTGACAGATGCATTTTTTTCAGTCATGGCTATCTATTCAAAAACAAATTCGCATTCAAGGACCGTTTGAAATATAAATTCTTTTATATCTTGAAAATTATCACTTTTAGGTATAGGGTATGCTTAACATTTTTTGTAGAAAATTAGATGTAGAATAATATAAAATTTAAAAAAATATATGATTCCATTTAAAAAAAAAGAGTTACGACAATTTGAAATTTTAGAAAATGGCGTGTCTGATACAAAGGCAG
>CAXAKX010001109.1:5000-11192 GCA_963969525.1 Ontholestes murinus
TCACCTCTCTCTAGCGTGTGTTAACGCAAGCGAAAACACGGTTCGTTCGTTCGTTTAGTCAAACGACAGTTTTTGATTTAAGAGGACGGATCTTTCGTCGAGACGAAAAACAGCGAACCTCCAATTTGGTCCCGACGTTCCCCACAAACGCACATCACACACACCACGAGCGTTTTTCAGCGCGAAAGTGCCACGGACAGTGCGTTAGAGAACCGGACAGTCTTGGAAATAGAAACGACCCTCAGCCAGGAATGGTCCAGGAACAGTATCCAAGGACCGCAATGTGCGTTCGAAATGTCGATGTTCATGTATCCTGCAGTTCACAATAAGACGCGCAATTAGCTGCGTTCTTCATCGACCCACGAGCCAAGTGATTCACCGTTCAGGGTAGTGTACTAGAGCGTTTTGAGAAACGAGTCAGAGGCGAACCTCCGATCTTGTATTCTACAACACTTGGTGACTGACATTATTAATAATGTGTGTGAAATGTGTGCGTGCACGTTCACCCACTGTCGACAAAATTTTCGCAACGGACAGTTTTCGAGGAGGCGCCGGGCCATACACCTACTACTACTACTAGTGGTGGTGTGTGACTAGCGGCCAGAGTCGTGTATTCCTTGGAATCGTCGTCTCGAATCGCCGAACAAGCGTGCGTTCGTGAGTACACCACTGGCACAGGACCGCCCCGCGCTCTCGGCGCGGTTGGTTATTACACCGGCGATGACCAAGTGTGCGCGCGTGTTTGTGTACAACACTCACCGCTTGTGTCCGGGCGAACGGTACCACTGATACCGGACCACGACTCCGACACATCCCCCAAATACTAACTGCGCATATACTTTTTCTCCAACAGGCGGATACTATTGTGTTTTATCGTCGTAAACAGAAAAATTGTCGACATTTTCGAGAAATAAAGTGTGGCCGGGCGAAATACATTCAAAACCCATTTTACAGTTGAATTTACACAGTGAAGCGTTATAAAACAACCGTAACAAAACCAGGGTGCCCGGAACAAAAACAGATGACGGATCTCGGCAATTCGAGATGCGAACACCCAACGTGTGTTTTCTCGACATATGTCTTCGTACATATCGCACAATGTATTATATTAATATATATATATATTTATATGTAAAAGCAAGGTGACGGATCTCTCGTCGATAAGATACACATACAACGCACATTATTATCGTGTTTGTTGTATTTTCTCGAATCTCGAGATGCGAACACCCAGTGCCACACCGCATCAACAAACATTTCAGATGGCGGGTGACTGAGGACCGCTCGGCCTTCCTACGAGCGGTCCCATGAGACGCAGCACGTGTACGCGTACGTACATCGTCCGTGCTCGTTTTTGTTTGTTTGTTTGTTTGTTTGTTTGTTTGTGCCAATATTTATTATTTGTATATGTATATATAATATATATATGTAATATTATCTCTCTGGGGTGGTTACAATCGGTAGTATATTTTATTTAAAATAAATATGTTTGTTATAACGGATGACGGACCGCGCGCGCGCCCATACAGAATGCATCCGTAGTAAGGCGGCGCGATGCGAGCATCCCTCTCTGGAAGAATGGGATATATACTCCCAAAACTTCAGTGTCTTTTTATGTTTCTTTCAAACAGACGACGGATCAGCCACACGAGTCAACCGAGATCGGATATATCATATCTGGTATGATATCGTCGATCGGTCGGTCAAAACGAGAGAGATGCGAACGTCCGGTTCGTATATAGAGTACACACACAGTGTGTTGTTGTGTGTACAAAAATACAGTGTGAGTAATACGCTTCGACGCATCAGTTCTACGTATATAAATATACGAGTTTTTCAGATGCGAGAAGCCGAACGTCAGATCGTCAGTGTATCTGTTTCGCGTACACACATATATTGTGCGACACAAAAATACGTTAATGATCCTTCCGCAGGTTCACCTACGGAAACCTTGTTACGACTTTTACTTCCTCTAAATGATCAAGTTTGGTCATCTTCCCAGCAACATCGACGAACGTCGAAACGTCACCGAGTACCGGTCCGAAGACCTCACTAAATCATTCAATCGGTAGTAGCGACGGGCGGTGTGTACAAAGGGCAGGGACGTAATCAACGCGAGCTTATGACTCGCGCTTACTGGGAATTCCTCGTTCATGGGGAACAATTGCAAGCCCCAATCCCTAGCACGAAGGAGGTTCAGCGGGTTACCCGGACCTTTCGGCCAGGGAGGACACGCTGTCTCCTTCAGTGTAGCGCGCGTGCGGCCCAGAACATCTAAGGGCATCACAGACCTGTTATTGCTCATTCTCGTGCGGCTAAAAGCCACTTGTCCCTCTAAGAAGAATTGATTGTACGCCGACAGTAAAAATCAAACGAGCGGCACGCACGACCGTTTGCACGACCGTGACGATACCGACGCCGACCTTTGAGATGTCGAAAGTACGCCTAGTTAGCAGGCTAGAGTCTCGTTCGTTATCGGAATTAACCTGACAGATCACTCCACCAACTAAGAACGGCCATGCACCACCACCCACCGAATCAAGAAAGAGCTCTCAATCTGTCAATCCTTCCGGTGTCTGGGCCTGGTGAGGTTTCCCGTGTTGAGTCAAATTAAGCCGCAGGCTCCACTCCTGGTGGTGCCCTTCCGTCAATTCCTTTAAGTTTCAGCTTTGCAACCATACTTCCCCCGGAACCCAAAAGCTTTGGTTTCCCGGAAGCTGCCCGCCGAGTCATCGGAGGAACGTCGGCGGATCGCTGGCTGGCATCGTTTATGGTTAGAACTAGGGCGGTATCTGATCGCCTTCGAACCTCTAACTTTCGTTCTTGATCAATGAAAACGTTTTTGGCAAATGCTTTCGCTTTAGTCCGTCTTGCGACGATCCAAGAATTTCACCTCTAACGTCGCAATACGAATGCCCCCATCCGTTCCTATTAATCATTACCTCGGGGTTCCGAAAACCAACAAAATAGAACCGAGGTCCTATTCTATTATTCCATGCACTAAGTATTCAGGCGAAGTTTTAGCCTGCTTTAAGCACTCTAATTTGTTCAAAGTAAACGTGCCGGCCCACCTCGACACTCAGTGAAGAGCACCGCGATGGGATTTCAAGTTGAGCCGCCCTCGCGGGCTAAGCTCACCGGCAGGACGTCCCGCGGGCACGCCAGTTGGACACCGCGAGCGATGAACCGGCGGCGCGGGACACAGATTCGACTACGAGCTTTTTAACCGCAACAACTTTAATATACGCTATTGGAGCTGGAATTACCGCGGCTGCTGGCACCAGACTGGCCCTCCAATTGATCCTCGTTAAAAGGTTTAGAGTGTTCTCATTCCGATTACGGGGCCTCGGATGAGTCCCGTATCGTTATTTTTCGTCACTACCTCCCCGTGCCGGGAGTGGGTAATTTGCGCGCCTGCTGCCTTCCTTGGATGTGGTAGCCGTTTCTCAGGCTCCCTCTCCGGAATCGAACCCTGATTCCCCGTTACCCGTTACAACCATGGTAGGCGCAGAACCTACCATCGACAGTTGATAAGGCAGACATTTGAAAGATGCGTCGCCGGTGCGAGACCGTGCGATCAGCAATAAGTTATTCAGATTCACCAAGTTGTACGATGAACGGACTCGCGTCCGACACCGATTGGTTTTGATCTAATAAAAGCGCTCCTTCCGTCTCCGGTCGGAACTCTGTTTGCATGTATTAGCTCTAGAATTACCACAGTTATCCAAGGATAAGTGGTACGATCTAAGGAACCATAACTGATTTAATGAGCCTTTCGCGGTTTCACCTTAATTTGGCTTGTACTGAGACATGCATGGCTTAATCTTTGAGACAAGCATATGACTACTGGCAGGATCAACCAGGGAGCTGTGTTTAGTCGCGCACACTCGAGCGGCGGCGCTTACGCGCGCGCGCGCCCGGTGTAACGACGAGCTCATTTATTTATAATAAAGAGGTGGTTCGAAATTCTGCTCTGCTGAACGGAACATCGCACATATCCCGGTTTACGCGTGCACGGACCCCCGACGTTAACGTGTCACTCCATTGGTATACAGAGCACGCCAGTAAAACACCTATCCCGCCCCTGTGGCGGGGTCAAGACGGTGGACGTGATGCAACTTGTGTAAAAGACACGAAACGCGGGGCGGCGGTTGTGCTACGGCGATATTACGACTAGACGTTCACACATTTATGCAGACCCACGACTTTTTTTGTTTGATAATGCGCCCGGAGACACACACGTGAGCACACGACGGCACATGTACACGAGCACACGGCGGCCGGCCGGCGGTGTGAACACCAAGAATTCGTAATTCTGCTCTCTGCTGAACGGAACATCGCACATATCCCGGTTTACGCGTGCACGGACCCCCGACGTTAACGTGTCACTCCATTGGTATACAGAGCACGCCAGTAAAACACCTATCCCGCCCCTGTGGCGGGGTCAAGACGGTGGACGTGATGCAACTTGTGTAAAAGACACGAAACGCGGGGCGGCGGTTGTGCTACGGCGATATTGCGACTAGACGTTCACACATTTATGCAGACCCACGAATTTTTTTGTTTGATAATGCGCCCGGAGACACACACGTCAGCACACGACGGCACATGTACACGAGCACACGGCGGCCGGCCGGCGGTGTGAACACCAAGAATAGGAGTGGAGAGACTCTCGGTCCACACAACTCCGAAATGCATCAATATATCATATATATGGCATGAGAGAGAAGAGAAATTTTATAAATTTCACATCTCGCCAAGGCTTACACACACTACAAAAAACATCATTGTTCGTTAGATTGAAAATCATCGTCTCGGCCAAGGGGACCACGCGCTCGGGTCCCCCGAACGTCTGACTTTATGATGATATATATATTTCAATCAACATAAGTTTTCATTCTCGCTCGGAATTCGGTGAGTTATTGCATTTGAATTTTCACGGAGTTTTTACGCACCGCTACTTTAAAAATATTACATGTTCAGTCTACATGTTGCTCGCATAAGGGCCATACGCATAAACGAATATACGAAATGGGTCCCGCGAACGTGCTATTCGGACAGGTTCAAACTACCTGTTAGAGTTTTCAACACCGAACTGTCCGGACACGGCGAGGCCGTGATTTTATATTCAACAGACGGTATATATATATGGTGGGTGAGAGACAAGAAAAAAATTTCCTCGGGCGGCAACTGATTTCTCGCGTCTCGTTTTATTAAAACATCGAACTGTCCAGACACGGCGAGGCCGTGATTTTATTTTCAACAGACGATAATAACACGATGATGATATATATTTATATATGTAGTAAAATACGGGGAACGATTTTTGTATGAGGCACAACCGACACACAAACCACACACATCTTATTATATATTATAATAGAGTAGCAGATTGGTGCAACACTGAGACCTCGGCGTTCCCCCAAACAAGAGATAAAACTAAAAACACGCCGGCCGACTTATTACACGTAACGTATATAATGGCATTACACTACTACACTGGTGTTGTTGTGTCGCCCGTTGCCGTGTGTCGTCGCCCGCCGTTGTTCCTCGTTCGTCTCTCCGGTTTCGTCGTCGTTTTATTAAATACATCGAACTGTCCAGACACGTGAGGCCGTGATTTTATTTTCAACAGACGATGATGATATTTTATGTGTATTAATATGATGGGGAACGATTATATGAGGCACACCGAACACGCAAAACCACACACATCTTCTTATTATATATTATATATAATACTAGAGAAGTAGCAGCTTGGTGAACACACTGAGACCTCGCGTTCCCCCACAAGAGATAAAAACTAAAAACACGCCGGCCGACTTATTACACGTAACGTATATAATGGCATTACACTACTACACTGGTGTTGTTGTGTCGCCCGTTGCCGTGTGTCGTCGCCCGCCGTTGTTCGTCGTTCGTCTCTCCGGTTCGTCGTCGTTTTATTAAATACATCGAACTGTCCAGACACGTGAGGCCGTGATTTTATTTTCAACAGACGATGATGATATTTTATGTGTATTAATATGATGGGGAACGATTATATGAGGCACACCGAACACGCAAAACCACACACATCTTCTTATTATATATTATATATAATACTAGAGAAGTAGCAGCTTGGTGAACACACTGAGACCTCGCGTTCCCCCACAAGAGATAAAAACTAAAAACACGCCGGCCGACCTTATT
>CAXAKX010001110.1:0-19209 GCA_963969525.1 Ontholestes murinus
AGGCGATGTCAGTTGCCGATCGTAAGCGATTGATATGTAATTGAATTAAGATTGATCTTTATAAACATATTTTAAGTAGGCGCTTATATCAAATATTAAAAAAAAAACTTTTGAATTGAAAGATATATTTATATATTCCGTCAACTGTATCTCAATGTCATATTTTGATATACGACTCTACTTTATCGCTATATTTACCCATAACCGAGATTGGATTCTTATTTTAGCTTCATGTAGCTTCAGGTATAATACACATTCCCATGAATAATTTGTTACTAATAATTGAAGAATGAGACACGATGCTTTTTTTACTACTTTAGTTAAAATATACGTGATTATAGTTAGTTACACGTGTTTCGAACTTTCGCTCTCTTCAGTATAGTCTGCACACGTGTCTGCAGATGATTATAAACTTGAATGCTAGATTTTTTAATTGCTTTTGCTAATTTAATTTAATGAAATCAGTTTAAAATTCATATTTCATAATTTTTCATGTTATAGTTACATTTAAACAATCTAAAGTACATTTTATCATTTATTAGTTTATTCAACAGAAATAATTTCATTCAAATTAGTATTGCTTTGATAGTTGTACTATTTGTAACACGCAAATTAATTTGTATTATTCAATGTCTGTCGAAGTATTAGCTAGGGAAGTAGTTGTTTCAAATTAATTTGTTTTGTAGTCTTAGTAAGACTCATTGTTGTAGATTCACGAAATGTTTTCGTATTTTTAAATTTATTATTTTATTTTCTACAACGAACTAAAGGATTTTAATACATTTTATTTACATAGTCTAAGTTGCATAGGCTATCCAAAAGTGTATGTAGGGCTAACCGGACAGTCGTTCCAAGAGAGGATCAAAGAACACAAAACCAGCTTTGAACAAAACAAAATCAACTACGCGTACTCTAACCATCGAAGACAACCACCAATTTTATTAAAATTTCAAAATTTTACACCTTGAAAAAAGGCCGCAAACTTAACATCCTGAAGTGCATGAAAATAAATAAAAGAAAACATACTGGACATCTCCTCAATAACCGAACGGACTTACCAAATTCGCCTCTTTTAAATTTACAATTTTTTTAAATAGCCACCCACCATAAACATTGTATATACAGGATGTCCCGTTATTGTGGGAAAATGGCTGGACCACAGATTTCTGGAGCCAAAATTTGATGATTTAACCCAACATATCTATTTCAAAAATTTATGGTAAAGCCGGAATTCGTCTTCGAAGTTTCAATTTTTTTTAATTTCTTTTGTTAATAACAATTGAATGCTTTATTCGATTTAAATGAAATTTATTACTGATGATTATCATAATTTAACACATTATTTCAGTTATTATGGCCATTCAAGGTTGACGAAAAGTATGAGAAACAGTAGTACCACCACATAATAAATGAATTATTTTCTTATTGGTGCATCCAATAAAAAGTAAAAAACACTGCACAGTGTGTAATTTCGCATCGCTAGGGTCCAGAGGTGGTGGGGGAAGGCAAAAATCAAATTGATACTAGAAGAAAACTAAGCACGATATATTATTAAACATACTTCAAAGCTTATAAAACTAATTTATAGATTTTTAGGTGTACCCATATAAGTATAATGAACCCTCAAAGTCAAACATTTTTGAGAGTTGTTCAGCGCGCTATAATATGGACCTTTGTTAATTATTTCTCAGTCGGCCCCTACTCAAACTATCATAACTATTTTATAACACAATAATAAATATAGTTTTTCCTATCCAATGACATTTTTTACATTGCTCTATCTTAACTTGAGTGGTAGTTATAATTAATTAAAAATAAGCAATTTTTATTTCTAAATTTCAACTTTACATAGGCCAAAATAAATTTTAACAAAAATTAGAGGTATAGCGTTAACTTCAAAAAATCGCCCACAGTCTCCTCTATGTGTCCATGCAAGAAATATTTTTATATCGATCCCCATTCAATAGTTATGATTTTTTTTCTTCGGCAAGTCATGTCCGAAAAGCGGGAGGTTGCGCGCGTTGCCGCTTAGAAATCGCTACGCGCTTGGCTGTATGTAATACAACATTCGTTTAGTAAACATTTTGAAAAATTTGTGGAATTCTGTTATCACCGATTAATTTTCTGATGTATCTGATATAACGACATGCAAGAATAATATTTATACCGGTCCCCTTTGGAGAGTTATAATATTATTTTATGGAAAACATTCAGAAATTATTCAAAAGTTTGAAATATTATATATATATATATATATATATATATATAGTGATAGTTGACCGATGGGCAATAAAAATTGATTGATAAAAGAACTGTCATGAATTAATATTATATGTACAATCACTGGCATTCGGTACCACCCGTAGTGTAAAACGTAAAGTTTTGCTGTGTCGAATGCATACTTATCAAATTCTTCCGCATTTATTTGATGTCTACTACATAGCGTTGCTAAAACTGTATAGATCCGACCAATCAATTCCGGATTTATACCCGTTATTGATGCCACTTTTTCAGAATTAGCAAAAAAAGTCCTGGCAACATTTCCGGTATTTGATGTTCCACCCCCAGCCACTACTATATTGACACTAATGCCAAGTTCTCTTCTTAATAATTTTTTAATATGTTTTTTCTTTCTTTCAGCAATTAGACTCCGATGTTCTTCAGATGCTCCATACTTTGTCGATTTCTTTAGATCCAAATTATATGAAATATGGAGCATACATTCTAAACACTTGATCCAAGCATGAAGCAAAGAAATTCCATACTTTAAATTTTCAGCTGTGATAGCCATAGTTTGTAAATGTCACACATGTCCTTTCGTTTACATTTTCAAATAAAAACAATTGGTACTAGGAGTTCCCGTCAAAGCATTTATAACTTTTCCATCAATCATGCTAAATAATATATTTAAATGTACTTTAACATGCTTGGCTATTGTAATAAACGATTTAAAATTATTTACTTCGATTCCTTCACATACATAAATTTGATAGGCCTACATAATTTAGTGGACGAAGGTTTATCATTTTTCCTTAAAATTTCTGCATCAGATTCTAATTGTAAAGGCACTAACGAAAACATAAACACTTTTATCACTGATTTCTTCTTCTTTGTTAGTAGAGGTATCGTCAGATGCTTTCTGCATATATTGACTGTGTCCAGAGCTACCATCGCAACCATATTTGCATGTTAATTTTAATTGGTTTAATGTCACAGTTTTTGGAAAAAATTATCTTTGTTCGATCCTATTAAAAGTGTGCTCTAATAAATTCTGGAGGGGTACAGATACCCCACATTCATTAAATTCAATATTTTTTGGATGACACATAGGTTTAGCCATTTTTAATTTATGATATCGAGGAAAAAGATCTTTAGTTCCAAGCGATTGTGAAATTTTTCATAAATTTATGCAGCTCTTTACATTTATACTTGAATCTATAATTACTGCTAAAGCTTTTTGTTCCGATAGTTTTCTAGCAATTTCTTTACCTTTAAAATCAGACTTAGCTATTATGGGGGATTTAGCTGACACTTTTAGTAATTGTGCTGCCGAAGGATTTCCCTGTTCCCTTAATACCTTACTGGCTGCACCTAAAATTTCGTCTGCGTGTTTCTCTTTCACCAGAGAACTATTTTCCTTTTTTTGCTACTCCTACTAAGCATTTCAAATGATGTTCAAGGCCGTGGGTCATTTACTGCAGATGGCAGAATATTTTCAATTTCACTCTCATCACTATATTCTATTATTTCAAATTTCTTTGATAACCAATTATTATTTGTGTGCTGTTACAATATGGAGAAGCTTTCCATTTTTTATTTAGTGTTACACAATAACCAATGATCTTATTTCGGATGTTAGTAGTTGTTATGTTTCTAACACTACAAATATCAATACAATATATATTAATTCCGTGCAAATTGAAAAAAAAGTTAATCCGTCTTTTGTCAAAAACTAGATACAAGAAAAAATATCAGTTCAGTTCATATTAAAGTACTTTAAAAATGATATAATTTATTTTTCGGCTTCATCAGGGCTAATTTGTAAGTTTTTGAAAATTGACAAATATGCGGAACATGGTGATATATTGGAAGTGAACCGCTATATATATATTTCTCTGGAAACATAATATTTTTGTTATATTTTCAAAATTTTCAGTAATTTCCTAAACAAATTAATTGCGAAAGCTTTTCGCGACATGGATTATATTCATTTATAAATAATAATATTGTAACTTGCAAACGGGGATCGGTTTAAATTTTATTCTTAAATTAATTATTGTTAACAGACTTCCTCAAGTTTTTGAAATAAACGAATATTGTATTACATACAGCAAAGCGCGCGCCGATTTCTAAGTGGCAACTTCATAATGGCCGCATTCTCTCGCTTTTCGGACATGACTTGCCGAAGAAAAAAATTCATAACTATTGAATGGGGATCGATATAAAAATAGTTCTTGCATAAACATATAGAGGAGACTGTGGACGATTTTTTGAAGTTAACGCTATATCTCTAATTTTTGTTAAAATTTATTTTGACCTATGTAAAGTTGAAATTTAGAAATAAAAATAGCTTATTTTTAATTAATTATAACTACCACTCAAGTTAAGATAGAGCAATGTAAAAAATGTCATTGGATAGGAAAAACTATATTTATTATTGTGTTATAAAATAGTTATGATAGATTCAAAAATGTTTGACTTTGAGGGTTCATTGTACTTATATGGGTACACCTAAAAATCTATAAATTCAGTTTTATAAGATTTGAAGTATGCTTAATAATATGTCGTGCTTAGTTTTCTTCAAGTATTAATTTGATTTTTGCCTTCCCCCACCACCTCTGGACCATAGTGATGCGAAATTACACACTGTGCACTGCCTGAAAGACAATTTAATTTAAAAACTTTTTTGTTTCTTAATAATATTTGATATCTTGTACGGTTTTCTCAGAAATTATTATTTATCACTAAAAAAATATTTTAATTTGTATGTAGTGTTTTTTATACTTCTTGCCAACCAAAACTGGCCATAATAACTAAAATGATGCGTTATATTATGATAATCATTGGTAATAAATTTCATTGAAATCAAATAAAGTGTTCAATTGTTATAAACAAAAGAAATGATATTTTTTCGAACTTTGAAGACAAATTCCGGCTTAACCGTAAACTTTTGGATTTAGATATGTTGGGTTAAATCAGCATATTTTCACCTCAGCATTCTGTAGTTCAGCCATTTCCCCACATTAACGGAGCACCTTGTATACCTGACCCAACAATATTTTAATACAATTTCTTCGCCTAAAGAAGCCACAGCGTGGCGAAACAATTGTAGCGTTTTACAATATATATTTGAAAGTGCTTATATAGTTTTATTTATATAAAAGTTAATTTACCTTATTCATACTCAAATTTATCCTATATTTAAATCGCTAATTTTGTAATTACAAATACTCATACGTAGTTTTATTGTAGGATTTATTTTTAATTTCTGAATAGAAAATAAATCTATTTATTTAACTTCATTTAAAAAACATAGTTAATGTAAGTTCGGGTTTTATTCTCATGTATTTAATTGCATTTTTGCAATTTATTCTTTATCCACATGTAATTTCCGTATTTAGATAGTATTAAGATGTTTAGAGCCCATTCTTTCATTATTTTGTATTTTCTTGTTTAAACTTTTAGTTTCCCATTGTTTTCGTTTATTACTCCTTAAAGTCATATCAGGGATTTTAGGTTTATTCATTAATACTTTCTTCATTTTAGATAATATTCTCATTAACTGTAATAAATATATTAACCACCATATTGTTATCTTCCTTAAGACAGTGGTTTATTGATTTTGTTTCAATGAAAGTGATTGGAGGAGGATTATATCATATGACCAGAAGTGAATTCGAAAGACTATTTTTTTACAAAATTTACTAAATTGCTGTAGTTGAGAAGGGCACAATACATTTTTTACTTTGATAGTTTCTTTCTTATAATTTTGTTGGTTCTTAAACAAGCAAATGTGCTCAATTATTGCATAGAGCACTACATAACTATTTTATTTAAAACATCACAATTATGAATACTGTATGTAATTGATTATACTCTTTTTAATTCTTAAGTAATTGTCAACAATAATCTACTTAGAAATGCCATGATGAGTGAAACATTTCATAAGTTAATTTTCGAACTCTATCATTTGATACTACCTTATTGGTTAATGACATTTCATATTGGGCAAAAATATTTTCTTTATTTATTTCTAACCCAAATTCACCTATTTAACGGGGATTAGTTATTTCAGATATGGTTTTTTAACATCTCTTAAGATTTTATTGAGTTTATGTATGAATTATATTTCATTACATTTATATATTCATTTTATTTATATTTAATTCATCATTTATTTTCAATAAGTTTTTAAATGTACGTTTGCATTTTAGTATAATGCACCTTTCTATTGAGTATGGTATACTTTATACTCAAACAATTTTATGCGAAATATATCCAACTTATTGACATTAACCACTTTAGTGTTTTATGTTCTGATAACATCTGGAACTGATAAGAGTTAAAGTATTTGTCTGGAACCACGATAGTTTCTTTATCCATTATTGTGTGACTTTTATATACGATTGGTTTGTCGACAAGGAAAGTCAAATGTGAAAGTGAAATAAAAACATCTAATAAACCTCGGAGTTCGTTTGTTAATAAATTTATACTTAAATTAAAATGCTTATGTGTCTTGAATAATTTTCTCACTTATCTCTTGGTGAAACATTATGAAATAATAGGTAAAGAATTGGGAAACACCAATTAATTACTAGTAGTTAAAAATATACGTTTCTTCACTTTTTTTATATATTCAACATCTTTATTAACAAACAGATACATACATATATTCTACAAATATTAAATTAAACGTACAATAAGTGGAAAAGTCATTGTTAATTGGCTATCGACCAGAGGTCTTTCTGCCAAGGTTAGTCATTTATGTCGAATGTCAGTCAGTCAGTATGTAAATGGATGATATGATAGAATGAGTTCGAAAATTGTTGATGGGGGACTTTTATATTTTGGAGGAATTGTGGGGTTTCTGTGGAAACAATATAGGGATAGGATTTGGTAATTAAAGGGATTTTTGGAGAATTTCTCAGCAAGAGATTGAAGACGTTCTTCTATGGGGATTATCAGGGTAGTATCGTAAAGGAGTTGGTTTGAGGGATTGTGTAGTGGGTTTAAGGGATGTCGGAGTTTGGTAAGGGTCCTAAGGGAGGCTCGCTCGCTGACCTGGATATGGTGTAGTGTGGGATTCTGGACTGTGGAAAATAGGATGGATGCATAATCAATTAGGGGGCGACAGATCATTTTATAAATTAAAGCTGCTGTTTTAATGTTTATACCTGCCTGCTTGTAGGTTAAGTTTCTGAAAAGTTTTGCTCGGGTTGATATTTTGTTTTTAATGAGGCAAGCATGTTTCTTGAATTTAAGCTTTGTGTCGAAACTAAATCCAAGGTATTTGATGTGTGAGGAAGGATATATAGGGTTCTGTGAAATAGAAATGATATATGGGTAATTAGTGGTTTTGTGGTAGGGAATAAGGAGCTGGGACTTTCGAGGGTTAATTTTGATTCTTCATTTGGCGAACCAAAGTTCGAGGGTATCGATGAGCTCTTGTAAGGTTTGCAGGGCTTTGGATAGGGTGGGAGCATGGGATATAAGGGCGGTATCATCAGCAAATTGTAGGATATATTTGGAGATATTGAAGTATTTTGGATCGGGGTTATATATGTCGGAACAAAAGATGTTGTAAAGGAGTGGGGATAGAGGGGAATCTTGTGGAACTCCTTGTTCAGGTGTGAATGCGAAGGAATAGGAGTTGTTAATTTTTACTTTGAGGGATCTATTAAACAAAAATGATTTTAGGATATGTATAAGATGGGGTGGGATATTAAGGAGGTGACATTTGTATAGGAGACCTTTGTGCCATACGGAATCGAAGGCTTTACGGATATCAAGGAAGAGTGCTGCAGAGGATTTGCCTTCAAGGTGGGTAGTTTGTAAATTGGACGTAAGGATGGTAAGTGGGAGGCTGGTAGAGCGTTTGGGAAGGAAACCAAATTGATATTTAGGGATACGGTCTGCAATTATAGAAAGGATTTTATTTTTGAGGAGGGATTCGTAGAGTTTGCCTAGGACTGGTAGGAGTGTTATGGGGCGATAGCTAGGAATAAGGGCAGGGTCATGTTCTCGTTTAGGGATACATATTATTATGCCACTTTTCCATTCTGGTGGAAAATAGTTGTGTTGGTAAGAATAATTAATTATGTTGAGGATGTGGTGATGGACATGGGGAGGTAGGGATTTAAGGATTCGTCTATGTATGTGGTCGTGTCCGGGTGCAGTGTTTTTTCCTTTTTTTAGGATGTAATTGTAATCGTCTTCGGTAAATAAGTCCGTTGTTTCTGTCAAATCTGTCGTGGCGAAAAAGTCGTTAAACCAACTGTCTACAATATTTGAAAAGTTGTTGTCAAAATTTATGTCCTGTAGTCTTTTAAAGGTCTCATTAAAATGTGCGGAAAATTTGTCAGCGATTATGTCTGGGTCAGTGACTGTCTCGTCGGTGTCCGGGTGTGTTATCTGTTGTAGTTTGTCAGTTTTTTTATATTTTGAAAGTTGATTGATTTTTGTCCAGAATGTCTTTCCTTTAAGGTCATTTATGTCTTTACATGCATTTAGCCAGATGTCTGTCTTATATTGAAGAATAAGTTGTTTGATGTCTTTGTTAAGATTGTTAAATTTCTGTCTAAGTTCTGGAGTGTCAGTAAGTCTAATGTCTCTATATAGTTGTCGTTTATGTTTTAAAAGTCGGAGGATGAATTTAGGCAAGGGATACTTGTAGTATGATTTATTGATTTTAGGGGTATTTTCTTGTATGGATTGGGATAGGGTATTGTTGAATTGTTGTATGGAGTTAGGATTGATGTCTGGATTGGAGGATATAAATTGGGTAATGTCTAGGGAAACTTGGTCTATATCGCAATTTTTGAAATCATATATGAGGGTAGGAGCAGGCTGAGGGACTGGCTGGATAGATTTTATTTTAAAGGTTATGGATAGATGGTCAGAACAGAGATCAGGAATATGGTTTACATCATGTATAAGGGACTGGATATTTTGGGTGCAAAGGGGTAGATCGGGTGTAGTGGATTGGTGTTGATTCATTATAAACGTTGGGGGAGTATGGATACGCACGAAATTAGAATTGGAAATGAAAGAGGATAGGTGACGGGATTTGTTTTTATTTATGTTAAAGTCCCCTATGATGATAGTATTAGGATATAGGGATGCTTTAATGAATATGGAGTCGTCAATAGGAGAGTTAGGATGGATATAAACCAGGAATATGTGGATTTGAAGGGACTGGTGTGTTAAGATAAAATGCAGACATTCGTTGAGGGGATTGTTAATTTTTGGGTGGTTGCTTTTAGTAATTTTCAAATTAGGGTGAGTTGTTGCAAGTAAGTCTCCCCTGTAATTTTTATTGTGGACAGTGGAAGGGATTTGGATATGGTTCCAGTTGGAGAAGGAGAAGGGTTTCTTGGATTTAGTTTCTACAAGCAAGCAGGCGTGTGTCGGGTTAGTATTGAGGTAGTTGAATAGGATGTGGGATTTGTTGTTGAGCGAGTTTATGTTGGAATAAATGAAAGAAAGATTAGCCATTTTGGACAACGGAGTGAGCGGAGTGAACGCCTTTGGAAGGGACAGTTGGGACAGGGGTATCGGGATATTTTAGATCGAACATGACTAGGAACATTCGGTTTCCTGTAAATGACGCATGCGTATCGATTTGATATGAATTTATAAAGCGTTCTTTTAGCTTTTTAATGAGAGTTTGTCGGTCGGTGTTAGTCGGGTTATTTATTGCTGTTACATAAGTATCAAGAATGTGGTCGTGAAGGGTGATGGGTTTGTGAACTCGAGTCTGTTTGATAGAAATGTCATCAATGTCTGCTGATTTTTTATTTGTACAGTGAATTTTCAAGTTGGGGATTCCCTGGATTGGCTGCATGGGGCGGTTAGGGCACTTAGTGGACCAGGCGCCGTGGTCTTCCTTTCCACACGATGTATATTTAGGTGGTAGTTGGGTGGTGCAAGCGGAAGTAAAGTGTTCGCCGCTACATTTGGCGCAGGTGATTTTTTCCTTGCAGTCCGTTGTGACATGGTCAAATTTACTGCATTTGTTGCAGGGTGCAGGCAAGGGCTGTGGGGCGAGGCTTTCCTCGACAGGATATATCTTACACATATATTGGAAGTGTTGCTGTAGCAGTTTGGTGTAAGCGCTGTGCGACGCTGTTATAATTCGCACCATTCTCGTTTTGTTCCCCGTGGCTTTTGAAATGATGCGGCGGCAGTATCGGTGTTCAATGCCGCTCGCGTTCAAGCGATCGCTGATTGCCGCGTCTTCGATTTCGGGCTCCAGACTGCGGATCACGCATGAGTAGGACGGCGCGGCTGGGTTGCGTTCGCGCGGAGCATACGATGTCGATGCGTATTGGTGGACGATGTTTTTTGATTTTAGCAGGCTGAGGTTATGTTCACACGTGGCTGAATTGTTGTTGGATTTTAATACAAACCCCGTTTTTGTTTTGAAAATAACGGCCTCCGTGTCTTTCGTGTTGTTTATCCAATGCTGTACTAGTTGTAGACGAGTGAATTCTTTCGTTGTGGTTATGCTGTATGTGTTTTGAAATTGTTGGGTTGTCGGTTTGATTGGGGTGTTTTGTGAGTGTTGTGTTGTATTTGTATGCATCTGGGATGCTTGTTGTTGTTTGTGAGAAGGTTGTTGTTGTGAATAATGTTGCGATGGTTGTATTTGTGTAGGTTGTGGTGTTTGGGGAACGCTACTGTGCGATGAGCCCGGTGTTGGTTGTGATTGTGAAATTGTTTGTTGTTGTGAGTTTTGATATTTTAAGTTAATGTGTTTTAAAATTGATTGTAGTGCTTTGTTGGTGGACTTTGGTTGGTTTATGTTACCTGTTGCTTGTTTTTTTGCTGTTTTTCCTGCTGGAAACTTTGGGGGCCGGCCACGCTTTTTTGAATGTACCTCCGTGAAGCCTTCGCACTCCATACTTGAATCATCTTCGTCACACATTTTTCTGATTTAACACCCGATGGGTGATATATCGAAACTATTTAGGTTTAATTCGCTCGCTTTATTGCACGTCCGACTACAACGGTGTCTAGCTCACGAATGTCACTTTTTTTATTATACACTATATGTACATTTCGAACACAATGTGTTCATTATTAAGAGTTAACTGACAAAAAATATTAAATACAAAAGTAAAAAATTTGGGGGACTAAATTATTATGTTTAATTAAATAAAAATAATTGAAAAATTCGGGGTGGCTTTAAAAGTTATGGTTTAGGAAAATTTATACTAGGAATAATTTTAAGTCATGGGTTTTCTAACGGATGAAGATCAAAATTCAATAAATAATTTTTATGATTTTTCATCTTATAGACTGAATATGCTTCCAACATATTCAATCTATTATCGGTCGTGTTTTAATAATTAATATCTACTCAAATTTTGTGGCTCGTGGAGATAGCGTGATGTGAGTTTGCTGATTTTTCAATTATTTTTATTTAATTAAACATAATAATTAAGTCGCCCAACTTTTTTGACTTTTGTATTTATTATTCTTTATGACAGTTAACTAGTGAAAATGTGCCTATAGTATAATAAAAACAGCGAAGAAAAGGGTATTTTTAACTACTAGTACTTATTACTTTAATCTTCACCTACTCAAATATTCAAACAGAAATGATAAATACTTTTTTTTACCTTAATATAAAAAAAAAACGTACACTGATAATGGCCTTATAAAGGTTGAAACTATAGTCACGTAATAAATCCTGTGTGTAATATCATCGAAGTGTATTTTCATTTAAAGTTCCTAATTCTTTACCTATTAAAAAAGTTTATATACTCAATTTGGTTAATATTTATTATCGAGTTTTTTCAAGAATTCGATTTAGTACTAAAATTGATACCGGTTTTAAGTGTTAAACATGGTTTAAATCATCCATCAATCGATTCAAATATAAGATGATGGTCTAATTTAACAGTCATTTTTTGCGAAGAGTTAATTATAGTACATAGACTCTTATAATTGATTTCCCGCATGATATTGTGAAAATTTAAATTATTATTAGTATATTTATACGAAATTATTACACCTCTACTTTTTACATTTCCTACATCTACTAAAATAATTTGTTTAGATTTGTTTAGAGGGGTGACCGGTAAACACACACTGGTTGATAGATAAGGCGTTGAGGTGTTGAAAATCCATATTCATTTGTATATTAAAATTGTAAATAACTAAGATTTTCAAAAATGTGTGTTTATTTTCACTACAATTGTTTCGCAAATTTATTGCTTTTTCAGGTGAATTGTAAACTTTCATCAACCTGAAGAAGCAATAAATTTGCGAAACAATTGTAGTGAAAATAAACACACATTTTTGAAAATCTTAGTTATTTACAACTTTAATATATAAACACATACACAAATAACACGGCGGAAGGACTACGTGGTCGATAGCCATACACTACTACTGTTAGCTGTTATCATTATTTTTATAATTCAATTTTATTTCGCACTCTTTTGCGATGAATGTATCTAAACTAAAATAGATTATGGTATTAATTTTGAATTGTATAATACATGTAATAAAACTCTCTCTTGAAACACTAAAATTGCTTAGATGGTATTTGCCATGATATATACCAAGTAACAAGTACGTAGCTACCTCAAAATGATCATTGAATCAATTAATTTGCAATAATTGGATTCACAAAAGACCGCAAATTTGCAGTATTAAATAGAATTTTATATTGATTGTCCATTAGATATAGTAGGCCACTTTTCGATCTCTGGATATCTTCAATACAGCCTTATTGTAAAATTGATTTAATCGGCATTTAAGTGAAATGGGTTCACTTTATAGTGAAACTCTGGGATAATATTTAAGTACTTGGGTTTGAAAGTCATTAATATTTTCATTAATTTGAAATTAAAAATGATAAGAATAAAAAACGCTACTTTTTACACCCCTAATGTTATTATCGTCATCGTCGTATGCATCGAAAAAATAACGATAATAGGATGTGGACTTATCATTTCTGTAGGAATGTTTTGGACCGGTTTGGAAAGCCACAAAGTGTTTTTTTTAAATCGACTTTTACTTGTAAAGCAGTAAACGTCTTAAAAAAAAACCATTTAGTAACACAAGCTAAAAACTACAAATGGTGATGTGGCCATCATAGTACTTTCCCTATATTTTTCTCGAAAACTATGAGGTTTACGCAAAAAAGTTATTCTTAATAATTTATTCAATTTTAAATTTTCTATAATTACTTTTTATGTAACTTTTACGTAACTCCAATAGTTTATTAATAATTTTCAAAAAATGTCAAAATATTCAATGTTTATTTTTTTTCTCGAAAGTTAAGAATTTTATGAAAAATATGTTCAAACAAAATTTGTTCAGTTTATTATTCCCTTTAACTTTTGTTTGAACCGTTTTAAAAAATATTTCATATTTAGAAAAATATGACCAAAAAACCAAAAAACGCCTCGAGTAAACACCCACTTCCGGTTTATGAATGTTTACCAAAAGCTTTTCAGTTCCAGTTTTATATATGCCCACTACACGATAATAAAGGGCTAAGGCTATAGGCACAGATGTATGTATCGGTCCATGAAGATGATCCCAGCATCCAAGACACCGTACTTTGTAACTTATAGATGGTAACTTATATATACCCTGATAAATTTTGTTAAAAAATTTTCACAAATAAGTTTATCATCAGTTATATAAATTTTAAAAAATCGCTATGTCTAAACCACAAATAATTATTGTCAAAATATTATATAAGGTGTAGACATAGATATATAAAAATAATAACATAGCACGACTCGAGATTCAACGGTTAATAAAATTACAAAATATGGCCACAGATATTTAAATTTACTTTGATGAATCGACATTTTAGGGATAAATGTATGATTAAAAATTGATTACCCACATCATTACTACAAATTTGTGTAATAGTTAAAACAACAAGCCCTCTTAATTATTTTTCACCGATCACAGAAGATATTACATAATGGGAATCTCTAGGCAGGTGTATCGTAGAATCACAAGCCTTTAATGGATCTATCATAAATAGCGCCTTGAAAATAAACTCATCGACAGTATAAAAGTAATTTTTATTCCCTCATATATAAACCATTTCTCATTATGTAATGATTTTTTAGGAATGTTAAAAAGTGTGATATCGTGGCACTGGTAACTCTTACTTCGTTACCTTAAATATATTGAATAGAATTAAAGCGAAATAATGCAAAACTCGATTTTCGTGTTGGCGCCAGAACAGAAGTTAGATAAATTTCTAGTGCATTAACAATGTCGTGTATAATCACGTGCTGAAACCCGAGGATAAAACTAAGTACATTACTATTGATTTAAAGTGTTTGAGGGTTAGTCTCCAGGTAACTTACCGAGTGCTTTATATAGGTGGGAATTAATTTTCAATTCCACATTCGATACATTATGATTGGTACTGTTCATTTCTATCTCGACGAGCTGGCATTGCCTTTCATTTGCACAAATTAGAACGATCGTAATTTAATGTAGGTAATTCAGTTGATTGTAAATTTACCTATTAAATATAGTTTATACTAAAATAACAATGTAGTTTTGCGAAACCACAACATTGTTATTCCATATATGCGGTAGTAGACAGGCAGTAAATTATACATATAGTGGTTGGGCCATCGGGCGTTAGCTAGCCTCAATATTTAAAAAAAGTGAGGAATAAACTTCGGAATAATAAATTTTATAACATATACTTTGGAAATGCATTAACATATTTATATCAATAAATTCACATTCAATATTATCTTCAATACTTATATATTAGTGTCAATAATTAATAAAGCAATAGACGTTAAATTCTGTTTGGACTTATATTTAATTTTAAGTTTAGATTTACGAATTTAATTTATATTATTTATTATATGTATTATATACGTCATTATCTCATAGATTATATATTAAGTAGTATATTGTGAATAACAATATGTTAATAAATAATGTTTCCAGATAAAAGAAAATACGAAGAGAATTTCCTAACAATAATTTTGATTTGCTTTGTTATAATAAAAGAATGGGATCTATATTTAGTTTTCTACACAATTCTAAGTATAATTATATGGATTCGCATGTGTGTTATTTAAAGTAAATAATAAAGATCAAATTTAAAGTAATTTAATAATATTGCTTTAAATAAAACAAGGATTTTTTTGATTTTAATACTTATTAGGCCAAAAAATGTTAAACATTGAAATTTGTTTTTGTTAGTGGTTGTAATTACTGGATATATATATTTTTGGTATTGTTTTGTTTAAATAGAACAATAATAAACTGGATAATTATGCTATTGCCATACGGCAACAGAAATATTAACTGGTATTGGAAAGATTAATATGCCGTAACTACAATTTGAAGCAACGGATGCAGGGAACAAACCGAAATGAAAATCATAATTTGCATCATCTGATTAATAGTATTATGCATGTCATATTTTGTAGAGTAAGACGCTAAACGAAATATGTAACTGATAATGTCTAGGTCGTTGACCACATGCTATATTAAGGTTTAAACTAACAACCAAAACACCATCGTCAATGAGATCATTTATGTCATTGAATAGAGATGACAAGTCTAAAAAAAATATTCTAACAGCTAACGACTTGAGATTAAGTCTCATTCCAAAAGACATCACTTTTAAGACACTATTTTGCACCATTATGATCTGATGCATAGCGACTTTTACGTGGTGACTAGGCAGCACTCTAGATGAGATCTAACTAAAGAAATGTACAAAGTTTTAATACTGAAAATTAAATATTGATTTACAGGTGCAGTATTAATGAAATAAAAGTAATAATTCATCGAATTGATAACATGTATCTACGGATAGTCATTTCAATTCCATTACGTGGTTGGCAAACGATGAGAGCACAATGTTGCATTGTGCTGAATGAAATTTCAGACATGCAGCGACAACTAACAGTTATGTAATTCAATAGCTGGCGGTGATTTAGTAAGAGTAGGAGAAGTAGTTGTTTTAATAATAATAATAATAATAAAAAAACTGATTGATTGATGAAACCTAAGCCTCTCAACGATTTATTTCATGTATATGCAAAATACCTAAAAAAATCTAGCTTAGCAGTAAGTCATATTCCTAAATCATTAACTGCACTATTTTTAGACAAATCATAGCCTGTAATAAGATGTTTTCGATGAAGAGATAAATAAAAAAATCATTTATTTATTAATTAATTAATAAACAACCCTTTTTTACCGACTTGGCCTGTGTAAAGGTCTATTAATCAATTGTCTCTTATTGTGTTCTTCCATGTGTCTCTTGTCAATTTTTTTGGTTCGTTTTTGGCTATTAATTATTATCGTGCTTCTTTGTATATTTTTCTCATTGTACACTTTCCATATTTCCTCTCGTATTATAGAATCAAATGTTTTCTTGATGTCTATAAAGCACATATATATTTTTTCATCCGACTCAATTGTTCTTTCTATAAGTTGTTTTATTATGAAAACTGAATCAATTCTGTGTATTATCTAATGTTTTTCTGCTTTATATTTTAACCTCTTCGTCATTATAGATTCGTATATTTTTCCTGGTGTGCTCAATAATTTTCACACACTCTACTATATTCTTTCTTATGTATAGGTAGGATTATGGCCTTTCGCCAATCATTTGGTATTTTGTTTTCTTCAATTACCTTTTTTATTAATTCTAATAACATCTTCTTTCCTGTTTCTCCCATATATTTAATGACCTCTGTTGTAATTTCATCATATTCTGGAGCTTTTCCTAGTCTCATTTTCTTTATTGCATACTTTAGTTCCTCTTCAGGTATATTCTCCCCTTCCCGGGTTAATGTCTCCTGCTCATCTTCCTGTTCGTTTTCGCTTTTGTTTCCATTTAATAATTCTTCGAAGTATTCTTTCTATCTTCATATTATATCTTCACTATTTTTTAGTATTTGTTTCTTCTTATCTTTTATCCAGTTTATTTCTTCCTTATTTTTATTTTTCACTTTTCTTATTACCCTGTAGAATAGCTTTTGGTTTTCTCTGTAGTTATTTTACATTTTTTGCCCAAATTTTTCCCAAGATTTCTTCTTTGCCTCTATTATCTTTTTCTTGGCGTTTTTTCTGCTGTATTTGTAATTTGAATAGCTTTTCTCTGTTTGCTCTTTTAGGTGTTCTTTCTAAGGTTTTTCTTCTTTCTTACTTCCTGCTTTATCTCTTCTGTCCACCAATCTGTTCTTCTCTGCCCCTGTCTTACTCTCCACATGCGATTCTTGCTCCTTCGATTATGTTTATTTTCAATATATTCCATATTTCTTCAGTATCATAGGCCTTTATGTTTTCATCATACTGTCGTAACCTTTCTTTCATCCATTTCTCATATTTCTTTTGTGTTTACTCTTCTCTTAATATTTGATTTTATATTTGCTTTTTTGCCTTTTTGTTACTTTTTTTGTTATTTCTTCTTTTATTTTAATCTTTCAGATCACCATATGATGATCACTTCCTATCTCATAACCTCCTCTTATCCTTGTGTCTATTATTCTGTTGCTCAGATTCTTAGAGACTATTATAATGTCTATTATAGACTTTTCATTTCTATTATTCTGTACTCTGGTATATTTGTGGATTTTCTTATGTTTAAATATTGTATTTGTGATCATGAGATTATTTTCCATGCAGAATTCAATAAGTTTCTTCCCATTTCAATTCATTGTTTCTTCTCCATTTTTCCCGATTACTGGTGCGAATCTTCCTGCTTGTTTTCCCACTCTTGCATTCATATCTCCCAATATTATTACTTCTTTATTTGTATATTCTCAACTGCATCTGTGAGTTTTTCATAAAATTGTTCTACCTCTTCTGTTTTATTCCCTTCGTTGGGTCCATATATTATAATGTAATCTATTTCTTCTTTCTTGTCCGGTTTTATTCTTACTTTTAGTATTCTTGATCCAATTTGTTCCCAGTCCACTATCTTGTCTTCCTATTTTTTTCTCTTTCTTTTTCTTTTGCTCTTTCCTCTTCCTCCACTTTGCTTTTTATTAGTACAGGCTCATTTATCATCTATTCATTTATTTAAATTATTTTCATTCCGTCATACTGCAATATTAATCAAGTCCACTTAATCATTTAAATTGTCGCTTAATGGTTTTAAATGTCTTCAAGTCGTCAGCATGAAGAAGTAATTTGCTATGTCTATATCCAATATCATTTAAAAGTAATAAAAATAGAAGAGACCCGCAATGTGAGCCTTAAGAAACACCTCAGACTACTTTGATACTTTCAGGCAGGTGGGATCGATTGACCAAATAGCTATTTAGCCATTCAATTAAAGTTCTGACGGTTTTTATTCATGTACGTGCGCATAGATGGAATTAACTCGCGGGCTGTGCGAAAACTAATTGAAAAAGATCGTTATGTGACATCACGAAATCAAGAAATGTTCAAGCATTAGTATGACCAGCATGCATAAGATTTTGTACGAATATTTGTTGTGTGCGCGTTGGATTTCATATTTCACTAATGTTTAACAAAATGCTCGTCTCGAGTTGTGGTGCATCCAAAGGCGTACACAGTATCGTCACAACTGAAGAGTAGTGACTTTATGCGTATGGGCTAGAAAGAAAATGCTAATCGGCAGTTTGGGTATTTCAATATGAAGCAAAGCCAAAAAAAGTTGTTCATTTCCGAAGCGTTAAAGAGCAAATGGTGGCGTTTTCACGAAAACCGGTCATGTGGCAACCGTTGCTCTGGAAAATCAAAAGTCAGTTAATTCAGAGCAGTATGCAACCATTTGTTTGCCTAAAATTTTAGGTAACTTGATAGATTCAACCTAAAACGACGAATCATTTTGTATCAAGACAATCTGAGCTCACACACGCCACATGCAACAAATGAGTTTTAATAATTGTTGAGTTACGTGAAGATGTATATATAAAACTTAAACTGAAGATGTACATTTGCGACCAATAAATTTTGTGAATAGTATAACAAATAATATTTGGACAATATTTGGAC
>CAXAKX010001111.1:0-5000 GCA_963969525.1 Ontholestes murinus
CTCGGTCCACACAACTCCGAAATGCATCAATATATCATATATATGGCATGAGAGAGAAGAGAAATTTTATAAATTTCACATCTCGCCAAGGCTTACACACACTACAAAAAACATCATTGTTCGTTAGATTGAAAATCATCGTCTCGGCCAAGGGGACCACGCGCTCGGGTCCCCCGAACGTCTGACTTTATGATGATATATATATTTCAATCAACATAAGTTTTCATTCTCGCTCGGAATTCGGTGAGTTATTGCATTTGAATTTTCACGGGTTTTTACGCACCGCTACTTTAAAAATATTACATGTTCAGTCTACATGTTGCTCGCATAAGGGCCATACGCATAAACGAATATACGAAATGGGTCCCGCGAACGTGCTATTCGGACAGGTTCAAACTACCTGTTAGAGTTTTCAACACCGAACTGTCCGGACACGGCGAGGCCGTGATTTTATATTCAACAGACGGTATATATATATGGTGGGTGAGAGACAAGAAAAAAATTTCCTCGGGCGGCAACTGATTTCTCGCGTCTCGTTTTATTAAAACATCGAACTGTCCAGACACGGCGAGGCCGTGATTTTATTTTCAACAGACGATAATAACACGATGATGATATATATTTATATATGTAGTAAAATACGGGGAACGATTTTTGTATGAGGCACAACCGACACACAAACCACACACATCTTATTATATATTATAATAGAGTAGCAGATTGGTGCAACACTGAGACCTCGGCGTTCCCCCAAACAAGAGATAAAACTAAAAACACGCCGGCCGACTTATTACACGTAACGTATATAATGGCATTACACTACTACACTGGTGTTGTTGTGTCGCCCGTTGCCGTGTGTCGTCGCCCGCCGTTGTTCCTCGTTCGTCTCTCCGGTTTCGTCGTCGTTTTATTAAATACATCGAACTGTCCAGACACGTGAGGCCGTGATTTTATTTTCAACAGACGATGATGATATTTTATGTGTATTAATATGATGGGGAACGATTATATGAGGCACACCGAACACGCAAAACCACACACATCTTCTTATTATATATTATATATAATACTAGAGAAGTAGCAGCTTGGTGAACACACTGAGACCTCGCGTTCCCCCACAAGAGATAAAAACTAAAAACACGCCGGCCGACTTATTACACGTAACGTATATAATGGCATTACACTACTACACTGGTGTTGTTGTGTCGCCCGTTGCCGTGTGTCGTCGCCCGCCGTTGTTCGTCGTTCGTCTCTCCGGTTCGTCGTCGTTTTATTAAATACATCGAACTGTCCAGACACGTGAGGCCGTGATTTTATTTTCAACAGACGATGATGATATTTTATGTGTATTAATATGATGGGGAACGATTATATGGGCACACCGAACACGCAAAACCACACACATCTTCTTATTATATATTATATATAATACTAGAGAAGTAGCAGCTTGGTGAACACACTGAGACCTCGCGTTCCCCCACAAGAGATAAAAACTAAAAACACGCCGGCCGACTTATTACACGTAACGTATATAATGGCATTACACTACACTGGTTGTTGTGTCGTCGCCCGTTGCCGTGTGTCGTCGCCCGCCGTTGTTCGTCGTTCGTCTCTCCGTCCGTCGCATAGGGCAAAAATTTGTTAAAAATTTTATTTTACCCATGCGACGGTTTATTAAAGCCAAAAGGATATTTATTTCGGCGTTTCTTTGCGATATATATACATATACTGCTCGCCTGGTCGTTCTTTTTCAATCTTCCACTTTTCACCCGAACGACCTGCACCACCCATATAGCTGTTTGATGCATATTTGTACAGAATAACGGCGAGAAATTAAATTTTTATTTTTCCACCTAGCGCTGCCCGAAAATATCATTTGTGTGTGAAACAAGACGAAACGAAGCGTAATACTCGACTTTATTTGCGTAAATCGAAAATTCGCTCATCGCACCGTGCACCACCATATATATGTCTCTCGCACACAGGTACCGAATAACGCTTTCGGCATCGTGCGCACCGACCGACCGCCGCATTTAAGTTTTTCGCACGCCCGTACCGAATAACGCTTTTAGCATCGTGCGCGCCGACCGACCGACCGACCGACCGCCTCATATATATGTTTCTCGTACATAGGTATCGAATAACGGCAGAAATTATTTTTATTTTATTAAAATAAAATTTTCGTTAATTCGCTTACTCGATACGAAAGGACACATCGGCGAGTGGAAATAAAGCGGACCGAAGTTAAAACGTTCGACATTAGGTTTTTCGCACACCGGTACCGAATAACGCTTTCGACCTGCACCGCCCATACAGCTGTTTGATGCATATTTGTACAGAATAACGGCGAGAAATTTTATTTTTATTTTTCCACTTAGCACTGCCCGAAAATATCATTTGTGTGTGAAACAAGACGAAACGAAGCGTAATACTCGACTTTATTTGCGTAAAATGAAAATTCGCTCATCGCACCGTGCACCACCATATATATATGTCTCTCGCACACAGGTACCGAATAACGCTCTCGGCATCGTGCACACCGACCGACCGCCGCATATAAGTTTTTCGCCCGCCCGTACCGAATAACGCTTTTAGCATCGTGCACACCGACCGACCGCCTCATATATATGTTTTTCGTACACAGGTACCGAATAACGGCAGAAATTATTTTTATTATATTAAAATAAAATTTTCGTCAATTCGCTTATTCGCACCGACCGACCGCCTAATATATATGTTTTTCGTACACAGGTACCGAATAACGGCAGAAATTATTTTTATTTTAATAAAATAAAATTTTCGTCAATTCGCTTATTCGCACCGACCGACCGCCTCATATATATGTTTTTCGTACACAGGTACCGAATAACGGCAGAAATTATTTTTATTTTAATAAAATAAAATTTTCGTCAATTCGCTTATTCGCACCGACCGACCGCCTCATATATATGTTTTTCGTACACAGGTACCGAATAACGGCAGAAATTATTTTTATTTTAATAAAATAAAATTTTCGTTAATTCGCTTACACGATGCGAAAGGACAGATCGGCGAGTGGAAATAAAGCGGACCGAAGTGAAAACGTTCGACTTTAGGTTTTTCGCACACAGGTACCGAATAACGCTTTTAGCATCGTGCACACCGACCGACCGCCGCGTACAATTATTTCGCACGCCCGTACCGAATAACGCTTTTGGCATCGTGCACACCGACCGACCGCCTCACATATATATTTTTCGTACATAGGTACCGAATAACGGCAGAAATTATTTTTATTTTAATAAAATAAAATTTTCGTCAATTCGCTTATTCGCACCGACCGACCGCCTCATATATATGTTTTTCGTACACAGGTACCGAATAACGGCAGAAATTATTTTTATTTTCATAAAATAAAATTTTCGTTAATTCGCTTACACGATGCGAAAGGACAGATCGGCGAGTGGAAATAAAGCGGACCGAAGTGAAAACGTTCGACTTTAGGTTTTTCGCACACAGGTACCGAATAACGCTTTTAGCATCGTGCACACCGACCGACCGCCGCGTACAATTATTTCGCACGCCCGTACCGAATAACGCTTTTGGCATCGTGCACACCGACCGACCGCCTCACATATATATTTTTCGTACATAGGTACGGAATAACGGCAGAAATTATTTTTATTTTATTAAAATAAAATTTTCGTCAATTCGCTTATTCGCACCGACCGACCGCCTCATATATATGTTTTTCGTACACAGGTACCGAATAACGGCAGAAATTATTTTTATTATATTAAAATAAAATTTTCGTCAATTCGCTTATTCGCACCGACCGACCGCCTCATATATATGTTTTTCGTACACAGGTACCGAATAACGGCAGAAATTATTTTTATTTTAATAAAATAAAATTTTCGTTAATTCGCTTACGCGATGCGAAAGGACAGATCGGCGAGTGGAAATAAAGCGGACCGAAGTGAAAACGTTCGACTTTAGGTTTTTCGCACACAGGTACCGAATAACGCTTTTAGCATCGTGCACACCGACCGACCGCCGCGTACAATTATTTCGCACGCCCGTACCGAATAACGCTTTTGGCATCGTGCACACCGACCGACCGCCTCATATATATGTTTTTCGTACACAGGTACCGAATAACGGCAGAAATTATTTTTATTTTAATAAAATAAAATTTACGTTAATTCGCTTACGCGATGCGAAAGGACAGATCGGCGAGTGGAAATAAAGCGGACCGAAGTGAAAACGTTCGACTTTAGGTTTTTCGCACACAGGTACCGAATAACGCTTTTAGCATCGTGCACACCGACCGACCGCCGCGTACAATTATTTCGCACGCCCGTACCGAATAACGCTTTTGGCATCGTGCACACCGACCGACCGCCTCACATATATATTTTTCGTACATAGGTACGGAATAACGGCAGAAATTATTTTTATTTTATTAAAATAAAATTTTCGTTAATTCGCTTACGCGATGCGAAAGGACAGATCGGCGAGTGGAAATAAAGCGGACCGAAGTCAAAACGTTCGACTTTAGGTTTTTCGCACACAGGTACCGAGTAACGCTTTTAGCATCGTGCACACCGACCGACCGCCGCGTACAATTATTTCGCACGCCCGTACCGAATAACGCTTTTGGCATCGTGCACACCGACCGACCGCCTCACATATATATTTTTCGTACACATGTACAGAATAACGGCAGAAATTATTTTTATTTTATTAAAATAAAATTTTCGTTAATTCGCTTACGCGATACGAAAGGACACATCGACGAGCGGAAATAAATGTGAACCGTGGTAAAAATTTCGTAATTATTTCGTGTCGATCGAAATTTCGCTTTTCGCACCGTGCACACCGACCGACCGCCACACCGGTACAGAATGACTGTCGAAATTTCTTTTATCATTCGATAATATAATATTCGTTCGTTCGCTCGCTCGCAGGAAACGTAAGGAAAAAAGATCGACGAGCGGAAATTAATTGCGAACCGTGGT
>CAXAKX010001113.1:0-14610 GCA_963969525.1 Ontholestes murinus
CGATCACCACCTTTAAAAATAGGTTTTAAGTAACTCTTTTTCCAAGTATTAGGAAAGTGAGACTTATTAATAGATGCTCGAAATAGAAGATAAATTGGATTTGATAATGTACAAACACAGTTCGCCAGGAATTCATCAGGCCCCATACTAAAAGTTATTATTAAGCCCTAACAATTCATTATAAACATCCTGTAACGATACTGTTAATAATGAAGTATCAATAGTATATAATTGGTTAGAGTTAACAGTATGATTACAATTAGAATCAGTCATAACATAGGCCTTTGAGAAAAAATCACCGAAAGCGTTTACAATTTCGTGCCCATTGGATAAAACGTCCTCTCCGTATGTCATTGATGATGGAACACTTGATTCTTTATTTTTATCCTTAATAAATTTCCAGACGCTAGATGGGTGGCATCTAATATTTCGTTGAACACGTTCACAATATAAATCGTAAAGATCATTAAGTAAGGATGAGCATTTCTCTCGAAGATTACTAAATAAGATGTATTAGCAAATAAATTGTTTCCCATAGAAGAACAGTAACCATTATTCCAAGTAACATTTGGCAAATTATAATTACCGCATATAATAAACTCACTACCAGAATAGGAAAGCGCTAAATATTCGACCGATTCAGTATGTTTTACATATTTATCTAATGTAGAATTCGGAGGAATATAAACTCCGCCTATAATTACTTTATAGCTACCTATTTTTACTAAGACAAATAATTGTTCAATGGACCTTTCTTCTAGATTAATTTCATAACACGTAATAGATCTGCGAATAGCAATAAGGACACCGCCTCCACTAGATCTATCACTAGTTAATGAAGAACGATCCACGCGAAACAACACAAAATTTTGAAATTGTAATTCATTATCATTAATATTATCAGACAGCCATGATTCAACAATAAAAATGGTGATGTGGCCATCATAGTACTTTCCCTATATTTTTCTCGAAAACTATGAGGTTTACGCAAAAATGTTGTTCTTAATAATTTGTGCACTTTTGAATTCGCTACAATTATTTGTTATATGAATTTTATCTATCTCCAATAGTTTATTAGCAATTGGCAAAAAATATCAAAATTTTCAATTTTTATTTTTTTTCTCGAAAGTTAAAAATTTTATGAAAAACATGTTCGAATAAAACTTGTTCAGTGTATCATTCCCTTTAACTTTTGTTTGAACCGTTTTTTTTAAAATTTTCATATTTAGAAAAATATCAGGAAAAAACAAAAAAACGCCTCGAGTAAACAACCACTTCCGGTTTATGAATGTTTACCAAAAGCTTTTCAGATCGAGTTTTTAACAATAAAACCTTAAGTTTAAAGTTTCATGCCATTCGGATCATTCGTTTTTGAGATACAGCACCCACCGACAGACAGACAGACAGACAGACAGACAGACACACACACACACACACACACAGACACAATTTTTTTTTTCCAGAAATTAGTGTTTTGGGTTCAGGGAACCCCAAAACGGATATTTCCACAAAAAAAAATTTTGAAAAAAAAAATCACGTATAGGGAAAGTAATTATTAGTCCGAATTCCGCCTGCATTATGAAAGTAAAGCCTCAGTTTTTACTGCTTTATCCAAAGAATTTGACGGAGAGTGCCCATCCTTTTCTGGAATAGTGACTATCTTCGGGTGACCCATAACATATTTGATGGATAATCTTTTTTTTCGCCTGAAGCCAACTGCTCCGATAGCTCCATATTTAACGATTTAAGATGTTCACGTTGTAATAAAGTGAGGTCAGGTTGATTTTTAGGTTGGAAGACGAATTTATTATCTTGCGTTGTGATTTCAACACACGTAACGCACTTGAAGAATGATCAAATATTAATTTCATTGGGCGAGGTAAGGTTCCTTTCCTGCCTAATCGAACTATTTTCTTCGGAGGAATGAAATCCGGTAAACAATTAAATAAATTCACGGCTATAGAGCGGTCATGCTCAATGCGCGTATTTGTGTCCGAAGATACAGATTCCCGCATATTATAAATAATTACATTTTTGGATCTATTTGCTCTATCATCAATTTCTTCAATGATGCTGTTACATGAGCTGGAAGTGGTATTTATAGTATTTCCATTATTTGTTGTGTTTTTGTAAATTACTTGTTCCAATTCCACAATTTTCTTAAGCAGCTCATCAAGCGTGTTATTTATTTTTCTATTTTCAAGTTTCAAATTATTCATTTCAGAAATTGTTTTAATAATAATAATAATAATAATAATAATATTTATTTAACGGACATGCCATTTAAAAACATATATACAATGTAAATACAATTTTGTACATATATACGGAGTAATACAATACAAGACAAAGATTAAGATAGTAAACACCAGAAAGTAACTAACATAAATAAGTTAAATAAGATATGCATAATGATTCAATTTAACCTTATCTGTTTAAGGCGCCTTTTAAATAAACTAAACGGTATACCTACAAACTCTATTTCATTATAAATATTGTTCGCGACACGTGCTAACCTAGACAAAGGACAATTTAAGCCACAGGTAGTACTACAAAAGTAGTTGTGCAGAAATAGCTGGCTACGTACTAACCTCGCAGGTACATGGTATTTAATGAGTGAAGTAAGTTCAGTTGAATCAATAAAATTATTAACAATTTTGTACAGAAAGCACATATCTATTTCCATTCCGCGTCGGTATAATGAAGTTAATCCTAGATACAACATAGTTTGGTCAATTGATAAATGGATCCCAATGCAGTTCAACCTATGTAACATAAACTTAAAAATCTATTTTGGACTTGTTCGATCCGATTGATGTGTGTTATATAAGAAGGCGACCAGATTGTTCTACAATAATCAAAGTGAGATCGTACAAGAGTCAGCCGTCATACGCTTTATAAATCCTAGGGCCTTATTCGCCTTATTAACTACATAGTCAATGTGAGAACTAAATGAGAGTTTACAATCCAGGAAAACGCCAAGGTCATTTACTAAGTTAACTTGTTTAAGGTTGGAGTTGTTTAGGGTGTATTGAAACTTCAATGGTTTTTTGCAATGCGAAAAAGATATGTAATAGCACTTGTCAATATTTAGCTTCATATCATTTAAAAGGCACCAGTTATGTATAGATTCAATGTCATCCTGGATTCTAATACAATCACGAATAGTGTCCACTTTACAAAAAAGCTTTAAGTCATCGGCAAAAAGGAGATGAGGGCACTTTAGTATCTGAGACAAATCATTTATAAAAATAATAAATAATAATGGGCCCAGGTTGGACCCTTGTGGAACACCTGACGTTGCGATGTATGATTGGGACAGTTGGGATTTAATTTTTACAAATTGCTTTCTCTCAGATAGATATTTTCAAAACCAACTTAATAGTGGATTACACAGACCATAACACTGCAATTTTTTAACAAGAATACAGTGATTAACGGAGTCAAATGCTTTGCTGAAGTCCGTGTAAATAGCATGGACTTCAGCATTGTTTTCTAGAGCTACATGTATATAATTTGTGTAAATGAATAAATTAGTTAAAGTGGACCTGGCAGCAAAGAAGCCGTGTTGAGAATCGACAATAACTGTGCGAAATACTTCAAACAACGGCTGATAGACAACTTTCTCAAATAGTTTCGCCATCGAGCTTAAAATTGAGATTGGCCTGTAATTCTCGACCTTTGACCTTGACTTTGACTTATGGATAGGTATCACATACGATTCTTTCCACAGGTTAGGAAATACGCCCGTATTCAACGACAGCGAAAATATAAAATGTTAAAGATTTGTTAGAGTTTCATGACAATTACGTTTAAATATTAGTGGAACATTATCCGGACCAACACTGCTATTGGGATTCATTGAAAACAGTGCACTGGAGATATTATCTAGTGAAATTGGAACATTATTTAAATTAATAAGGGTATGAGGCTCAAATGAAAAATTTAAAATTGTGGATGGTCTGTAAACTGATGAAAAATAATCAGCGAATAAATTAGCAATGTCTAGGCTAGTTGATACAATTTTGGTACCATAGGCAATCGATGCCGGAATACCATGACTTTTATTTTTATTATGTACGTAGGACCAGAAAGATTTCATATTATGTGGAATTGTCAATATATCTCTTAACATAATACAATTTCGGTCTTACATCTAGTTCTTAAGTTAGCAAATTCATGATAATCATTTAATTCGAGAGACTGTTTCAAATTGGTTCAAATGGAACTAACGGATGTAAGATATTCCTTAGTAGTTGCTTGTCAGAATTTAAGCGTTCTTCAGCAGTACCACTATTTTCAGGCAGGTTGAACACTATCACATTTGAAGACCGTATTTGTCAATCTTCAAGCTCTAGAACTGTTTCATTCAAATTAGAGCTGACGCATCAGTTTGTACATGTTTCGGAGACACTAAAGGTATTTTTTGATTCCAAGTTGGTGATCCTAGTTTTTAAATCATGAATATCCGCTCTTATTTCATTTAAAACCACTTTTAGTTCCTTTTAAACATAACAGACAATTCTGACTTTAATACTGCTTTGATAATTTCTGAGATGGATCCTTGTTTGGTAGTAATACCACTATCATCATCAGCAGGAGCACGTGTTTCACAAATGTATTTATCTCCATTTTCTAACCAAAATAGTTTCATTTTGGTTTATCTCTGTAAAACTAATAATTACAATATTGCTATTATTATAAACAACTGCAATTGTTTTACTTTCATCTTTTTCATGGCTACCCATTTTTTATTTATAATAAAATTTAAAATGACAATAACTCACTCACTTTTAAAAATAACTATGTCGTATGCTATATTGGATTAAAGAGAAAAAAATTACCTTTTGAATGAGGTCACAGCCAACATTGGTTTCCATTTAAATAAATGTAAGTTTGCGTTATATCTCGGAAAATAATGGCGATAAAAATTTTCTGATTATTTTTTATTAATCTGCATAATATCTAAAACTTTGTCCTTTACAGTTTTTTTCTATCTATTATAATAACCGAGATATATAGTTTTGAAAAAATTGACACTTTTTACTTTTTTCAAAATATCTAGTTACCCTTGACTTTTTTGAAAACTTTGAAACTGGAATTTTATTCGTCTCGTAAATCTACACTTCTTTCCCCATTTAACCATTTCTCTATCTCTTATAGTTTCCGAGATCCCCATAGAGAACATCGAAAAAAACTCACCCTGTATATATTTTAACTCAGAATTTTCAATTTCTAGATTGTCGCATTTCGATGACACTGTATCTATAGATAGTTTAAGACTTTTTACTAATACGATTAGATCATTCATCGAAACATCACATTCATGACTCGGTAAACAAGATTTGTGACAAAATTTGTTACACGACTGACAAGTTGTCCTATTAGCCACTTTGTTACCGCATTTACCGACACGCCAAGGATCAGTTGAATTAGATTTCATTTTATCCGATTTAGTAGCCATAATTACAAATGTACTGGATTATTTAAAACCGAAATAATCGCACAAGGAATATGTAGGGTAAACACACAGCACAATATTTCACGCGACTTAATTTAACACACACGGGAATAGAAGACCACGGAATGGAAACAAAAGAAAACAAAGGAAAATATGATTTTTATAATACAAGAAAATAAATATATTAATACGTTTATTTTCTTTGACCTCAGTCAAACGATACGTGCGCTCGCGAATTAATCGCAGACACAAAAAAGACAGCAATCAATCACGTTTGTTTGTTCGGTTAAACTAAATATAAACTTTAAAATCACAATTGCGATTAAAGTATAGGACAGATAATTATCAAAGTTACCTAGTGCAATACTTGTATTAATAAACTATTAGAGTTACGTCAAACTTTTATTGCAAATAATTGTAGATAATTCAAAAGTGAACAAATTATTAAGAATAGCGTTTTTGCGTAAACCTCATAGTTTTCGAGAAAAATATAGGGAAAGTACTGGCCACATCACCATTTTTTACTATAATAAATTACCGTGGTTTACGACCGTCCCTAAGTAGAGGGCGTGTGGGAAACAATCTGTCAGTGGAAAATAAGTTAACTCTATAACAGTTCACGTATTTTCTAATATTCGTTGCTTAATATTTAAATATTAGATTATCAACACCTACAATATGAAATTTTATGAGTATCATTTTGGTGGTCAGCCCCTCTAACTGCCCTTATTTATAACCACATCCAACTATATTTACATATATATGGTATATATATCATCAGCACCTTGTAGACGCATGTTAGTAATAACTGAATTACTTTAAAATTACAGAATTTTCAACAATACGTCCCCTATATATACTATATAAGGAAAGTAAAAACTGTATTAACTGCAATAGTAAATTTACTTTACTTTATTTTGAATGAATATTGAAGAAAGTGGCACTAATTAAAAACAACTTTGTAGAATTAACGACTGGTTTGAGATATTTTTCAACACTTGATTTTGAAAGCGTATATTGATTAGTAAATCAAAGTACATCTTAGAACTAAGAATATTATTACAGAAGTTAATATTATGATATTGCACTAGTGATATTCGAGAGAATAATGGAGATAATATTTTAAAATGTCTCTTGGAAGATGTGTTTAGTTGATGATATAATTGTAAAAAATGGAATCTTCGGACGACATTTAAGAATTGGTGGATTCAAAAACAGTAGGAAAATTATTACTTAGTCATGGAACAAATACCGTTTCAAGTATAGATATAATCGTTGATTGAAATATTTCAATCAATGATATAATTATAACCGTTGATTGAAATCAACATTATAACACAAAAATAAAAAGAACTGCTTAAGTAAGACATTTTTTAATGACAAGGAAACTAATGATTAGTAAGAAAATTATTATGTACAGTGCTATAGAGCACTTTTGTGAAAAAAAGACTAAATTCATTTATCTTTTCTTTTACGTAGTCTTCTGAATTTTTAGTTTGTAAGTACTTTGCCCATTTCATTTTTTGCAATACATCTTTTTATGCCTTTTGTAATGGTGCTACTTGTAGTTTGCTTTAATCTCACTTATACTTTTTACCCCGTATCTTCTTGTTCGCCTTCTATTATTCCCTACATTATTGATACTCTTACTTCTATTCCAGTTGTTCTGTTAACTAGATAGAAGTCTATAAATAATTTTCCACTTCTAAAAACTTGTATTTTGATATTGGATTCTTTTGTGTTCATTTATAATTGTTTAAATGTTTTATTCTTTTCTCCATTCTTGTTCTCCATGTCTTTTCAAAAATCTTCCCGATTCATTTATAAACGATTAATTAAAACATCTGATTGACATAAATTAAAGATCATCAACTACAGAGTACTTACCAAAGCAAGTACATATTTTAAAGTTATTTATTTTATCATGTAAAAGCATTATCTTTTTATACCATTTGGGTCAAATTTATCACTTATAAATTTAACAAAATATCAATTTTTGTATCTAAAACCACATAATTTGTATTAAAAAACTATTGTACAAAAAACTCTTTATTAAACAATATACATATAACTTTAAGTAAACTATTTGAAAATAAATAAATTAAACTTGTTATAAACTCTTAACAGTTACAGAAAACTAAAAAAAAAAAGAGGATGTTAAAATGTGTTCAATGTTTTTTAGTAATGATTTTATATACATGCAATGCACATTCTGTTTAAAAGAATTTGTTAATTTATTGAGAAGAATAATTTCAGTGATATTTATGATCACTTTAATATGTAACCGAAAGACAGTATTTTTTATTAATTAGTGAATTAGTTACCTACGATAATTAAAAATTCAAAAATTAAAATAAAAATTACGTACTAGTAGTTTTAAAATTAAAAATTTGGTAATTGTAGTTATAAAATTAAATACATTGCATATATAAACATTACGCTTTGGCATTAATAACCATTGAACATGTATAAAAATAAATTATAATATTGCAAATTAGCTTAATACATTTTGAATTACAGAACATTTACTAATAATATTTATGAATAATATTTATGAAGTTAAATAAAATCATATTTGAAATGTTTCTTATATAAATTATCATACATTCAAAATTATGATAAAATGAATTGTTCTGATTTAAATTAAGAAGAAAAGTAAATGTACTAATTCAAAATGTATAGCGAAGAATAAAATAGTGCGTTAATGGCTCTCGGGTAAACACCATTTACTTGTAATTACTTCTCTCCTCCGCCAAGTCTACACCCAAGTGCCAAAGTGACTGCAAAGGTGGTGATCTCTCATCTAAAAATGATTAAGGTGTGTTGATATCTGGAACAGTAAAAATAAAAATTTATTAAAACGGTAATTTATTTATTTAAAAAAATATATGTATATTATAATATTATGCTACAAAATAAATATATTATTATACATGTAGTAAAAGAATTTAATTTGTGACCCAATGAAAATGTTGAACTGGAAGGTGGTGTTGGTAGGGTATTCTGGGTGACGACATCAGACTGGAATTTTCATCTATAAAAGGTAAAACAGTGAAAATATAAATATGCACATATTATTTGTACTTGGTGATTATGTAAATCAAACACCAAATAAAATTTAATTATTGTTTATCAACACTAAATTAAACTTAATATTGGTTTTTGATAGTTGTTACCCTTAAATTTTATTCAAACCGAAAACACTCGTTTTATGATTTTCAGTTTCTAAATGATTAGAATTGTCGTTATTAAAGAGGTATCTGTTAAAATTAAACATTAAATTATAAATGTTTTTCTTAAGTAATAATTTGAAAATATGAAATCTACAAGGAGTTTTACTAAGCCTACGAAACAAATCACAATTGAAACAACTACTTCTCTGGTTAATAGCTCAAACATTGAATGATACAAAAGTAATTTGCGTGTTACAAATAGCACAACTATCCAAGCAACACTAGTGTTTTGTAGTCTTTGTAAGACTCATTGTTGTAGAGTTAGGAAATGTTTTCATACTTTTAAATGATTAGTTAATTTTCTAAAACGAACTAAAGGACTTTAATACATTTTTCTTAAAGTTACATTTGATAATTATTTTAGTTTATATTACTAATTAGCATAATCGAATTTATTTTTTTTTTATATTTATAGCCTTTTACTTATAAATATTTATAAAACTTACCATTGTTTAAGTTGAAGAAAGGAGTCCTATTATTTGTAGGTGAACTTGAAAAACAATTATTTAATTCTGGAAAAAAAAGATTCAATTATTGTTAGATAAAAAATAAATTAATCTAAAATTCAGTTGCTACTGTAAATAACAATTAAGTTGGCAGTGAAAGTAACTCAAAACTTATTTACCAAAATTTGTTGACCTTAAATCCGGAAATAAATTTTCACTATTATCCACTTCGACTTGCTCCAGATTCGGGATATACGAGTGTTTGCAAATACAATTACATCTAGTAATTGGTGTTGTGGGGTTTCCACTATTCACATTTGAAGATTTGCTGAAATGAAAATTAAATTTAAAAGAAGAAACATATTAATGCAAGTAGGATTTTTGAATTTGTAGTAAATTCTTTACTATCCAAAAAAATGTTGACTAATGTTGTTCAAATATTTGTAGTAACATAGGAAAGTTTTAGCAAATTCATAAAAAAAATAGTTTGTTTATTATATTTAAATGAAAGTAATTTTAATAAATTAAACATTTATTATTACATTATTCAAATTAATTGCAAATTAGTGTTCAAATAAATCAAAGACGAAATACGTAAGACTAAATAAAGACTGTTCTAAACATGTTTTTGTATATAAAATTTAAAAAATTGTTACTAGAAAATATAATTTTATTTGAGTTACTATACCAACACATAACTACTTTACCTTATTTGTTAATATTATTAAAAGTGCCTAATTAATGTTATAATTATTTTCTTTACCTTTTCGAATCTTTTGGCGGTGGTTTGGCCCATTCAATTTCCACATCCAATGAATATTTCTTGTAATATCCTAAAAAAAACTATTATTTAAAACCAGCTTCAGTTAATTTGTATTTAGGCAACTAAATATGTTAATGGTTAAAATATTAGAAACAGATATTTTAAATAGTTGTCATTTATACGCATGTATTAACTTGTGGTAACGCTCTGCCCAGCCAAGAAGGGCCATGAAGTTATGAAACCTTAAGACAACTGTAGTTTAAAGATGACCAATTATGAATTATGTAAATGGCTAATAAATCAATTGCAATAATGGCCTTTTAAAATAATAATTTTTTTACACATTATTAGAAACTTTGCATACAACCGTTTTCACACAAAGATCAAATAACTCAACATATCATTTACCAATGTAGTAATAGGTTACAGAAGTAATCAAATAATTCATCAGTTATTTTGTAAGTGATAATAAATAATAATTGATTAATCTATAATTTGGTTATTAATATGAGCAGATTAATAATATTAACTTAAAATTCCTAAGTGGTCATTATAAAATTTAACTGTTTCAGTATTTTAGTGGATATATAAAAATGGGAATGTTTATTTTTAAGTAATAAAATAGAAATTTACTATTCAATTCCCACATAGCCTTCTGTGCATCTCTTCTGGTCTTGAAATGGACGAATGAGTAGTGTCGGAATTTGTAAATCTTATCCACAGTGTGAAGACCATCTAATACGCCCCGCAATAACTCCACAAACTCTTCACGTTCTTGGCGTACATTTAAATTTCTAAGGAACAGTATTTTGACCTGGAAACAAACATTAATATCAGAAACTAGAAAGACTTAACAGATAAATTTATAAGATAACATGAATAACAAAACACTAGAACATACATTAAAATATGTGATTGAAGTTGACGAGTTGAAAGTCCATTTTCAATATTAAGATAACGACACTGTCAGATTTTCAAGTTTGGTTTATTTTAAACATTATATTTGTTTTGCTATACACAAAACTAAACATATTAGAAAATTTAGAAATCAACAGATCTTTCCACACCGGCCATATAATCAACGATTAAATAGAATTTTCAATTTCTTATCTCTTAAAAATGTTCACACCCCCACTAATTGCAACATAGTATATAATAAGTAAGGGGTATTTTATCTGTATATTTTCTTCATCTCAAGAAGCCACAGTGTTTGTCATGACATTGATTTCAAAATAAAAATTTTATGAGTTTTGCAACTGTTTTATTTTTATGCGAAACATTTTACTTAAATCATGATCTATTTGCCAAATCCGTTATTATTATTGCCAGCTGAAAGAAATGGTCTTATTATTGAGCCCTATTCATGGAGGAAACCACCTGCTCGAACAGCCGTTTTTCCAAACTTGTGGTAGCACCCCGCACAGCCATCCATACAAATATTTCTTCTTATGTTACAAACTAATAAAGACGTTTTTATGAAACACAAACTGCAAGTTTAATTTGTCATTATTAACAACTATAACTAATACCTAACCCTCACAAGGTACACCAACCAACTACAAATGTATGCACCAAATTTCAAGTTTTTTTTTTACTTTGAATAGAAATAATTTGGAGTCTGTGAATAAGGTCAAGATGTTTCATTAAGAATCAGAAGTAAGAAGAAAAAAAAAGCTTTAATTAAGATATAAAAATAATAACCTTATATTCATCTATTTTAAATTTTATCAGAGTTGTGTAGATAGACAGAAAAACAGGGTTTTATTCTGGAATTTTAACCATCACTGGTAGCTTAATGGTATATATATACAGGGTGTCCCGTTAATGCGGGGAAATGGCTGGACCATAGACTCCTGGGGTCAAAATATGATGATTTAACACAACTTATCTATATCCAAAAATTTACTTTTTACTTTAGCTTTTATTGGATGCACCAATAAAAAATATTTTAGTTTTTAAGTGGTGGTACTACTGTTTTTTATACTTCCTGTCAATCACTAATGACCATAATAACTGAACTGATGTATTATATTATGGTAGTTATTAATAATAAATTTCATTCAAATCGAATAAAGCGTTCAATTGTTATAAACAAAAGAAATAAAAAAATTTGAAACTTTGAAGACAAATTCCGGCCTAACCATAAATTTTGGGATATAGATAAGTTGTGTTAAATTATCATATTTTGATCCCAGGAATATATGTTTCAGCCATTTCCCCACATTAACGGGACACCCTGTATATATATATATATACAGTTAAATAATGCTTCTAAATTAATAATCGATTATTATTTGTTTAATATAAAGAAAAAGTAAATTATGTTTAAAATTTTAATTTATTTACAGAAATGTAAAAAATATCAATTAAGTAATAATTCGCAAAATTCCCACATCAATAAATAATCCCAATATGAAGATATAAATAGAAAAAAAAAACAAATATTATTAATAATGAAAATAAGACAATAACTTAATATAAAACCTACCTTGGCCATAACATCATCATTAACATTGTAAACAGGCGATGACCAATCAATAGGCACGCGTTGTTTGAAAACCAAAGCATTCTTGAAGGCAAATCTCGCTTTTGCGGCTTCCTGATGACTATTGAATTCGACGAAGACGAAGCCTCTATATGATCGATACACGATAACGTCGATGATTCCCTGCATTCCCAATTTCTCTAGTTCGTTCCAAATTTCATCTTTGGTTTTGTGAACAGGAATGCCGCCAATGAACAATCTCCGATTATCTTCGGATTTCTCAACGACTATTTTACACCCGGAATGAATTTCCCGCCCGTTAAATAAATTCACACTTAGCTTGGCCACCTCAACGGAGTAATAGGTAATAAATGCAATACCGCGAGTGATTTTACTGTTTGTCAACATTAAACGGAATTTATATATGTCTCCAGTTTGTCGGAAGTACGGAAAAAGGAAGTCTTCGAGAAGATATTTCGGTATATTCGCTACGCAAATTTCGCTTCCTTGAGGCGGTGCTGGCTTGCCTACAATCGGACCGATTATCCTTTGTGTTTTAGTCGATTCGAGAGGATAACCAATTTGTTGGCAAACACGCATTACTTCGCCAGGCACTGTTAAAGATTCGGCATCATTTAGAGAGTGTGCCATATTGTTCTGTATAAATATACGCGACGTTTCGTTAACGAAAGAACAAATGCGACTGAATGTACGAAGAAACTGAATTTTGCAGTGGATGTGATAAAAAAGCGGGTTGGCCTGAGAAAAAAATGCGCACCTTTGATTTTCGCCGCAATGACGTATTATTGAAGTGATGAACACCCTTTCGGCGTTCACCACCAAAGCGACCGCCTGGTTTTTATTGCGCTTGTGCGTCCAACTTTCCCACGTTATATATTTTAATTTATGGTGTTACAAAAATAACACGCAATTAATGGTTAAATTAACTTAATTTTTCGTTTCAATAAAATATATAAAATTCAAATTATTGTACACTAAAATACATTGACCCTCCATGCGTAACTAAATAAAATGTATAAATATCACATAAAATTTCTTTAAAATTAACAATACATTAGATAAATACATTAATGATGCTAAAGATAAAACTGACGAAACCTCATGAGTCTATCTATTAAAATGTCAATTTCTTTTGAAAGTCAAGATGATTATGAAAAATATGTGTAAATGAAAGTTGTTCAGTTTTTCATTACCATTAAATTTTTCTTTTTTGTGGGAATGTTTAACTATGTGAAGAGTAATTATTATTAAAAGTTTAGTTTAGTACCCTTTTCTTCACTGTTTTATTTAAATACTATACCATGTGTCCCGTTTGAAGTCGCATCATAGGGAATTCCCATGTAAAATTTTCAATTGCAGTTTGTATATCTATTATTGAATGAAAATGATCAGAAAAAAATTAGAATAATTCCTTCACCTACAAAAGTTATTTTGGAGGTTTTATTTTTGTTCCATCTTTAGTTTTATTCGAAATAAACAAATATTCGATAATAAAATCCTCAAAATAGTAGTTGCTGTGAAAAATCAGTGTTTGTCATCTAAATTTATTAAGCCACAAACAAATAATTCAATTCGAAGTGAGTGCTTACATCACAAAAGAAAACGTTCAGATATTAAATTGAGGTTTGGTGGACATTCTTCGCGTACTATTGGCTACTTATTTAGTATAAACTGGCAATCAACGAGAACATATTGTTAGAGGAGAAATTTCTGATGAAACTGTAACAAAAGTATTAGCAAGGATAACAATAAATCCAACATTAAGTGTAAAAAAATTGGCTTCGGAATGTATTGACAGCAAATCTACCATCCATCGAATTTTAAAAGCATCTAAATCTAAATTTTGTGAAATTATAATGGAAAAGTGTAACGAGAATAAGAGGTTTCCAAATAGTGTGTGTTTTGCAATTGAATGTACTTTTTATTTGGTGTCTGAAAATACGGAACAAAATAATCGATATTAGTCTAAAAAATATCTTCATATTGTAACATCAAGGACTGAATGTCCACAAATACTTAATGAACAGGCAGGAATTTATAGAAAATAAAATCACGGATCAAATTACAGAAGTCACCAGGACGGATGCTCGGCACACAAAGGAACAGAGCAAAACAATAAAAACATAAGCATTTGCAATATAAAATAGATATAACCCCTTTTCAAAAGTTTTACATAAGCATTCTTATTAAATTTTGCGCAG
>CAXAKX010001114.1:0-17173 GCA_963969525.1 Ontholestes murinus
CTGCGGTTTATACTGAACGGTTATAATTTTGAATAAAACACGATAACTTTGTTTGTATAACTTGAAAACTATTTTATTGTGACTAGTTTCGACAAATTTAGCTTGTCATTATCAAACACATAGTAAATTAAAAATCGGTTACAACAGGTATATATACAAATACGAAAAATAGGGATTATAAAACAGCTTTGAAGATGGGTGTGTACATGAGGTCGATCTGGTCGTTAATTAAGGGAATTCCCGGATTTAGCCTGGCTTTGTGTATTTTTAGCGATTCTAATAAATCCATTTTACGTCCTTTTTTTGCGAAATGTAGCACCGAAAGTACACCTTCGGAAAAAGAATGTCTTTCGTCAATAATGTGTTTCGCGAATGTTGATTTTTCAGGCTGATTGAGGCGAAAAGAGCGTATATGTTCATGGAGCCTAGTTTTTAATTTTCGACCAGACTGGCCTATGTACAGTCCCTTACAAGTATCACATTTAAGGCTATATATTCCTGATTTTTCAAACATTGGTGTTTTTGTTTTAGGGTTGAGAATAATATTATTTAATTTACAAAATGGTTTAGAGCTACGTTAATATTATGTTTCCTTAATATATTATTTATTTCTAAGCTAACATTGCCAAAATATGTAATTGATTTAAAATTAAATTGTTTTTTCTTAAAAAGAATACCAGCATATAATAAAAAAATTCTAAGCTAACATTGCCAAAATATGTAATTGATTTAAAATTTAATTGTTTTTTCTTTAAAAGAATACCAGCATATAAGTATTTATTATATTTACGTAATTGATGTTTTTTAGGATATTGTCAATTAATTTAGGATATATATCCGTTGGATGTTGCAATACTTTTAATTGAATGTATTTCTTTCTGAAAACAAGTATCAGATAAAGGTAAATTTATTGCTCTGTGTATGAATGAGTTAAATGCGGCCATTTTGTGGTTAAAGGGATGTCTAGAGTTGTTCGGAATGACGGAATCAGTGAAAGTTGGTTTTCTATAAATATCAAAGGTTAGTTTATTGTTACTTTTAGTAATGGATAGGTCTAAATATTTGATGTTGTTGTTGTTTCTACAGTGAAGTTTATTTGGGGATGGAGGTTATTAATGTAATCTAAGAATTCTGTTAACTGTCTGTCTGATCCTACGAAGCATGCAAGAATATCATCGACGTATCGATACCATGACTTTATATGTTTTTTACCAAGAGGCGAATTTAAAATTATTTGAGTTATGTTTTTCATAAAGATTTCGGCCAGCAGTGGACTCAGTGGGGAACCCATTGCTAGGCCTTCTGTTTGTTTATAAATTTTGTTATTAAATGAGAAATAATTATTATTTAAGATGATTTCTAAAATATCTAAAAATTCGGATTGAATAATTACATTTACATTAGATATTTCAAATGAATTCTGAATTAATTTTATACAGTCACTGGGTGGAATTTTGGCAAACATGTTCGATACATCGAATGATACTAATCTATAGTTGGGTTCGAGTTTGAAAGAAGCAAGTTGTTTAGTTAATTCAATGGAGTTTTTTATGGAATAGGGATCTTGAAAGTCGGTTAGTTCTTTATATAATGTGTTGAGGTGAGAAGAAATATTGTAGGCTGGGGAGTTTTTAAAGGAAACAACTGGACGGATAGGTAATTCATTTTTATGAATTTTAAGTAAACCATAGAGTTTAGGTGGTTGTGCATTCATGGGAAAAAGGATATGTTTGTTAATATTGGAAAATATATAGTTGGAGTTGTTAACTGATGATTTTAGTTGTTTGTTAAAATTGTTAGTAGGGTCGTTATTTAATTCAATTATGTTTGAACTTGTCAAAAAAATTTGAATTTTTGTTTCATATTCTGCTTTTTCTAATATTACAATAGAGTTACCTTTATCTGCCTTAGTGATGGTTAAATCATTAACTTGGACTTTGTTCTTGATGGATTTAATGGTTGGTTGATCTACAGGATTACTAAATTTTGAATGTTTTATAATTTTTCCAATTTTTAGCTTAGAAAGTTCACAATCTGAAATGTCTTTAAGTGCTAATTCTGACTCTACTATCAGTGTTTCTTTAAATTTAGGACAAGTGACATGTGGTGAATAGTTAGGGCCTGATTCTAATGAATTTAATTCTTTTGTTGTGAAATTTACCTTGGTGTAGTTTATCACTCTGGGATGGAAATTGTTTTGAATGATTGGTGGAGGAATATTTACTTGTTGGTTCTTTTTCTTCAGGGTTTCCAGTTTCTTCTTTTGGACCAGGTATTTTTTGTGGGCAATACAACTTATTTTATCTCGTACGTAGTCATCTAATAAGTCGAACTCTACTGGATGTAGGTTGTGAGTTAGTTCCGTGTGTAGAATCTTGACTAGAATGAAGGTTGAATCTCGCTTCCGGAATAAGTATTTTAGTTCTTCTTTTATCCATGTTTTCTTGGCTGATGTTATTGCTTTATTTGCTGCCACTGACTTACACTTTGTTTGAATTTGTACATACTGGGGCACAATATTATTCTTTATGCACTGTTGATTAAAGTGAATGTTGAGTGCTGTTTGTCTGAGTTTTAACCGAAGTTTAAAATACATTTTAGCCTGTTTTGCTACACTAGCATTTATTATGTTATATATAGAGAGCGGATAAAAAAGCTTAAAAAATGTGGAAAAAAGCACATAAAAAGGCACAAAATTTAGAGAAAAAAAGCATTAAAAAAGCATAAAAACAGGAAAAAGGCATAAAAACACGAAAAAAAGCACTAAAGAAAACTATATTTTCTTAATATGTTACACGTTTATCAACATATTTTACATAGAAATTTTGCTTAAAACTAAAATAAACATACTTTCTTTACGCAATATATAATATCATGTAAGTATTTAAAAATTAAATTGTAATTTTGTATACATTTCAAAATAACTAAAATCTATTCATAAAAACAGTAGATCATTAAATGTTGTTCTAGGGGTTTAATTGTAAAAATGATTACTTCTGACTCTCAATAAATTTTTGAAAGTGGAAAAGCTTCTCTTTATTTTAAATTATAGCTGGATCCATTTGAAAATTGCCATTCAAAATCAAGTTGCTTTTATTTAATATTAAAAATCCTTCATTTTCACCAAATACTTCTTTCGATATTATTTTGATTTCTTGGCTAATGTGTTCAGGTATTTTCTAAAATGAATCTGTTTTTATAAAGATTTGATTGTGTTGCTCACAAAAATTTAAACGCGATTTTATGTAACTAAATTGTTTTGAAGGAAGCTGTTGTTTCTTAAGAACTGTTTAAGAGTCATTAACTTATTAAATTATTCAAAATTGTTCGCATAGTACATCGTAGCATATAGCCAAGTTCCCCATTTTGTTATCACTGGTTTATGGGGCAGTGAGATATCAGGTAATGTCTCCTTGAATAATTGCACTAACAGAAGAATATAAGAACTATTTTTCCATATTTAATTAAATCTACAAATGAAAATTTCATTCTTATAGTTTCAGAAATTCGTTTCTATCCATCTGCTAAACTTGTACAATGTACAAAATGCATTATTAGTAAAATTTTGTAACTTGGTATTGTCTACGGCAAAAATAAGCTTGTCAGTCCATCATTTATGAATTTTGCTATAATGTTATTATCAGTTTTCTTCAATTCTTTTGTATATATCAAAATACTATTGGTCGGATGTCTTCATGTTAAACTTCTATTATTAAATTAATCAAGCGTCTGTGGTTTCATCCACACCAAACCACATATAATTAGTGTTAATAATATCTTTAATTTTTTGTATGGTTTCATAGTACGCAAGAGCTACATATTTTTTTCATGGGAATGCGCATTTTACAATATTTTTCCAAGAAAGATTTAAATGCATTATTTTGTAATTTTCTTAAAGGGATATTCGAATGTAAAAGTATTTTGCACATATCTGAATTTAATTTAAATTGTTTGTTGAAGATGATGCTAAAGATTGTGATATTGTGCTGTTTTTTTAGTTCAGCTTTGAACTTTTTCAAACATTCTTGATGTAGTGTTTTTATAACATGTTTTACATACAAGTCTTGACTAGTTAGGATGCAGTTGGGAACTAAAATAAAACTTACTATTTTTAAACATGCCTTACAAAATAATGTATAATTTTCACTTGTTAATTCTGGATAGTCTCTAATTAATTCTTGTATTGTGGTTTTCACCTTTTCACATATACATGTGAATTATATAATATAATTTATCTGTAACGAAAACGATAAATATGCGCCAGTCGTCCCATCCGTATTTTTGCCCAGAGTAGAAAATTGATACGGTTGCAGAACACCTGATTATTAGCTATCACTTAAAATTGTTTACATTTAATACTTACTGGGGCCTCTGTTTGGGCCTAGTTTAACGACGTTTACATCCGGAATACCATAGGTGTGATTCCTATGAAGCGTTCGTCTGTATTATCTGAATAATGAGACTTATTTATAAACGAATCCATTGTAAATTGGTAATTTCTACTAATATTTATTAATAATAAAATTCATTACAGTTATTGTATCATATTATAAAGATTTTAAACAATTATGTTGGCAAAAGACACGAAGGAAATATGTAATACAAATATAATCTATAAATGATAAGATACAGATTTTTACGAAAATTCTCTATAATAGCACATTAATTTAATATCAGCATGAAATTTTTATTAAATGTTTTTTAAATGTTTAAGAAAATGCTCCAAATAAGCATCAGAATCTAAAAAAGTATGAAAATAAGCATAAAAAGTCAAAATAAGCACAACAAGTCAAAATAAGCAAAAAAGCAAAAAAAAACTTAGCGCTAAGTAATCACATTCTTCAAGATTCGTATAGATATTAAGAAATTTTTTCGATGCTATTAATATTATGGATAAGCATAATGCTAGAAATCCGCTCTCTAGTTATATATGTTGGAGGCTTCCACTTCGTTATACATTTTTGTAAATTGAATAAAACACGATAACTTTGTTTGTATAACTTGAAAACATTTTTATTGTGACTAGTTTCGACAAATTTAGCTTGTCATTATCAAACACATAGTAAATTAAAAATCGGTTACAACAGGTATATATACAAATACGAAAAATAGGGATTATAAAACAGCTTTCAAGATGGGTGTGTACATGAGGTCGATCTGGTCGTTAATTAAGGGAATTCCCGGATTAAGCCTGGCTTTGTGTATTTCTAGCGATTCTAATAAATACATTTTACGTCCTTTTTCTGCGAAATGTAGCACCGAAAGTACATCTTCGGAAAAATAATGTCTTTCGTCAATAATGTGTTTCGCGAATGTTGATTTTTCAGGCTGATTGAGGCGAAAAGAGCGTATATGTTCATGGAGCCTAGTTTTTAATTTTTGACCAGACTGGCCTATGTACAGTCCCTTACAAGTATCACATTTAAGGCTATATATTCCTGATTTTTCAAACATTGGTGTTTTTGTTTTAGGGTTGAGAATAATATTATTTAATTTACAAAATGGTTTATAATTTTAGTTATCGGCAATAAAATAATATTTGAAGAATATAATTTACGTGCTATATTAATACAGGATCACTGATATGTATGGAAACGGTCGAATATCTCCCAAAGTAAGAGAGATAGCGAAAAATGTTAAGATACAAAAGTGTTAGGGTTAAAAACTATCCGAATAAATTAAGTATTCAGGATAAGTTAAAAAGTCAGGACGAAACAAACTTGCTTTCTCTGCAATGGAACACCCCGTATATTGTTCCATATTTCAATTCATCTCGAAATTTTACACAAAATTGGTATGGCACATCATAAGGCTAAACTTAACCGTTTTAGAGATATCGAACTTTGTTTCGTCCTGACTTTTTAACTGATCCTGTATACTTAATTTATCTTTATTCTGATAGTTTTTAAAAAATCTTAAAACTTTTGTATCTTAACATTTATCTATCTCTCTTACTTTAGGAGATATTCGACCGTTTCCATATATATCAGCGACTTTGTATATTAAACTCTTTACAATTTGCTAAACTTCCTAATAAAAATATTAAGCAGATTATAAGCATTACATTAAAGATCATTTCAACGGTTCAAAAGGGTAAACCAATAATTTTGTAGATCAAATAATTTCAATTTTTTTAGAACGGTGTCATAATATAACTTTTTTTACTATTAAAAATAATATTAATAATTTTTTTAATTTTTCAATACAATAACTTAATTTTTTATAGTTTACTATGTACATAAAATAATAGTATCCAGAAAGTAATGCCTATATAAAATTACCCACAAGACCTAAAATATTTTCCACTGACGAAACGTGACGGTATGTAATGAATTTAAATTTATAATGATAATATAGCGACAATACAAATTATTTATTTAGAGGGTTAAGTAAGTCATTTAATAATAAGTCAGTGTTTAGAAAAAAGGACCAATAACAAATCCAAGAAGTAATCTTAAACAATTCTCGTACAAATATTCTCCCAAGGTTCTCGTCTTTCACCTCTATTCTATTATATAATATATTTAGCTATGATATCTACAACTCTGATACTCTTAACTTTAATAGAGCACTAGTCAGGTTTTAGAAAAGGGTATAATTGTGAAATGGCACTGCAATATCTTGTGAGTGAATGAAAAAATAATTTGGACATAGGGCAAAGTACAAGCATCGTTTTCTTATAGATTTCAAGAGAGCATTTGAAACAATAGATAGGAAAAGGTTACTATTAAAACTTAGAAGAAATGGTATGGAAGGTACAGTACTGGATTGGTTTACCAGTTACCTGAACAATAGAACCCAAAAAGTAAAAATTGGAGATAAGTCATCTGATACTCTACCTATTAAAACCGGGATACCGCAGGGTAGTATTTGGGGCCCCTGCTTTTTGTGTTGTATATAAATGATATTGGAGACTACTTGTGTCATTGCAAATTCCATCTGTTTGCAGATGATACTATTATACATAATACATCAGCAGATATAGCAAAAGCAACAAATGAAATAAATAGTGATTTAATTAATCTAAACAATTGGTTACAGCAAAATAGTTTAAAAATGAATATCACTAAAACTAAGGCAATGATTAGAAGTAGAAAAGATTATTCCATAGAAAATAATATAATTAAGGGCTGAAAGACCTCAGGTCTATAGCCTAGACGGACTAACACCATCTATTTGTATTGTGTTTATATTTATTGTTATTATGTATTTTGTATTGTCCAAATAAAGATTATTGTATATTGTGTGAGCAAAAAACCCGTAGACAGCAAAACTTCGTGTACTGTATATTTTTTAATTTAATTTGCCCTAACGGGGATGATCTACGGCGCTGAGTGGCAAATACGGCGAGGTAGAAAGGAAATGAGGAAAACGAAACTCACCGTTAGTCTAGAGGATGCACCTTCACTTCAATACGTGGGCTCCCGGGAGTGATGCACAATAAATAAATGCCGGCGGCAGTACGAGAGAATTATTGTTTCTAATCACTATGTTCACAAAATGCCGTTTCGCCAAGAACAAAATGCTGAGTCTAATATGGCGCTTCTTCTCCGTCCTGTGAGTTTTTTGGGATAGGGGTAAAAAAAGCGGACAGGCGCGGTATCGTTTGTTTCACGCATGTACCACTCATTATTCGCGCATCCTTTCGCGGATTTTGAATTTAGCACCGAACATACCCCCCACCCAAAATGACTATTTTGAAATCGGAGTAAAGAAATTAAACAAAAGAGAGATTTGCTCTCCGGAGCAAATTACAATTTAAACATAAATAAACGAACACATATGCGGTATCGATACTACATAATATTAATAATCGATCAACTAATTAGGCGGTAAAGGCACTATCTTATTGATAGGCCGCAAAACTTCACCCGTAGGTGTCTTTATCTTCGCTACTCTCGCAATCCCGTCGGCGCTCGGAAGTAAACGCGAAATTCGTTCCTTCGGCCACTGCGTAGGTAGCATTCCAGGAGAAAACCAAAAAACAAGATCGCCTTCTGAGAGCGTATGTGGAGGATTCGACACCCATTTAGGGCGAAACAATTGAGTATGGAGATATTCTCGGCTCCACCTCTTCCAAAATGACTGAATAAGATGTCTTGTCATTTGCCAACGATTTAAACGATTTTTGCTAAGATCCAAAACTTCGTATTCTGGACGGGATAAGATAGGACCACCTATAAGAAAATGACCGGGCGATAAGTAATCAAATCCGTCGTCAGGCGAAGCTGAAAGAGGACACAAAGGGCGTGAGTTCAAAATTCCTTCAATTCTGGTGATTACAGTGATAAATTCTTCTAACGTCAAAACTTGACTACCCACAACGCGTCGAAAATGATGCTTGAAAGACTTCACCCCAGCTTCCCAAATGCCACCAAAATTTGGAGCATAAGGGGGGTTAAAGGTCCATTCAATATTTCGGGAAGCGAGATAATTAATTATTTCTTCGTTAGAATCGTCCAGCATCTGTGAAATCTCCGTGATTTCTCGAGCTGCTCCTCTGAAGTTTCGTCCCTGGTCCGAATAGATATGATTAGGTAAACCACGTCGAGCTATAAAGCGATCCAGAGCCGCAAGACATCCGTCGGTAGTGAGCTTCTAAGTGCACAGCCTTGGTTACCATACAAACAAAGAGAGCTAAGTAGCACTTTACCGTGCGGTTTGTGCGCAGCACCGATGCTTTTAGTAAAAAGGGTCCCGCAAAATCAACACCTGTATGGGTGAAAGTTCTCGAGGGTTCGACTCTATAGGAAGGGAGATCCGCCATAGGTTGCTGAATAGGGTTGGCTTTAAATCGGTAACAGGTGAGACATCTAAATATTCTTTGTCTAATGAGCTTCCTAGCCGACGGAATCCAGTAGTTGCGGTGAATCAAACTTTGAATTAACTGCGGACCGCTGTGGCAGGAATACAAATGAAAATGATCGACTAATAAAGTCGCAAGCCGACTTTCATAAGGGACCAAGATAGGGTGTCGGCTACTTCGGCCGAGCTGGGAGTTTTTCAATCGACCCCCCACCATTACGAGACCGCGGGGATCAAGAAATGGCGACAGATTTCTGTATCTCTTAGAACACAAGTATCCCTGATCTAATTGTGTAATATTGCTGCGTAAATGCTGCGCCTGTGTGAGCCGAGCTGCAAGCAATAAGGCGTCACGATATTCCTGTCCTGTTAGAGGCCCTAAAAGAGGTTTTTTATCGAGTTTTCTTGCCCTGGCATTGTGAGTGAAACGAAGAGTATACGCCAAGATGCGTTGCAATTTTGTCAGAGAAGAAATTCGATCAAAAAGAGTGTTGAATGGCGTGATATCCATCGACAACAAATTGGAGACAATTGAAGTTTCCTTCATTTCTGGAAGATTTAATTGAAAGTCAACTTTCGGTGTTGGCCAATCTGCCAACGATTTATACAAAAAATCTGGACCTTTCCACCATAATCTGCAATCCACTAATTCTGACGGCAACAAACCTGGCACATGTCTCCATTGAGCCTCGGGGCAATTTTCATGAATTTGAGCCACTCTGTTTGCGACGAAAGTTTTTAACAAATAAGGTAGTGTATTAATCCATGCGAGCGTTGTCGTAGAATCTGTAAAACAAATTGTTGTATCCATTCGAAGAGCATCAAACGAAGGCTTGATTTGACGAAGAAGTTTTGACAGTAACCATGCTGCACCTAGTTCCAGCCGTGGAATTGTCCAAGTCTTGAGCGGCGCCACACGAGTTTTGGCAACCAACAAATTAACAAGAATTGAATTAGAAAGTTCAACACGAAGATAGATGACAGCCGCCATTCCATGCGTACTGGCATCTGAGAAACCGATAAGACGAGCATTCAAAAAGGAAGGGGGGAAAATACACCGAGGGATGGATATATTTTCCAACAACGAAAGTTCGTGCAAAATACGGTTCCATTTATTGACAATCACAGGGGGCAAAGAGGCGTCCCAATCAATTTTGAGCAACCACAATTGCTGCAAAAGAATTTTTAGAGAAAAGACAAAGGGACTGAGGTAACCATTTACATCATAAGTTCGAGCGATGCGAGATAAAATGCCTCTTTTCGAGGGGGTTTCGCTCGAAGCATTGACGACGTAGTGGAAAACGTCTTTTCTAGGATTCCAAGAAATTCCTAAGACTTTCAAAGAGGAAGACGAGTCGGGTAATTTCTGTGAAAAATTAACACCAACGTTAACGATCGATAGATGAGAGCTGGCCCATTTACCTAACTGAAATCCGCCTAAATGCAAAAGATTAATTAGCTGGTTACGAAGTTCAAGTGCACTATATTCATCGTCGGCTCCCCACAAAATATCATCAATGTAAGTTCCATGCCTAAGGGCTTCAGCGGCTAAGGGAAAATTTGATCCTTCATCATCAAGTAATTGTATGATAGTACGTTGAGCCAAATATGGACTGCTTGTAGATCCAAAAATGACTCGCGTATGTTCCCATTCGCGTACAGGTTCTTCTGGTGAAAATCTCCAAAATATGTGTTGATATTTGCAGTCATCTGGATGCAAGGAAATTGCTCGAAACATCTGACGAATGTCGCAAGTAAGAGCTATTTGTGGAATTCGAAAACGAGTGATGACTTGCCCGATATCCGCTTGAAGTTTCGGTCCACTCAAAAGGGTGTCGTTGAGGCTAATCCCATGAGGATCCCTTTCGGTAGGGTTAAAGACGACTCTAACTAAAGTACCTGACGAAGTTTCTTTCTGGACACCGTGATGTGTCAGGATGTACAAAGAAGGGCTAGCGGCAAGTACTAGTTGACCTTGATCGATGTAATCGCGAAGATTATCAGCATACAATTTTTGGAATTCCGGATCCCTTTTGAATCGATTTTCCAATTTGAGAAATCTATTTAGTGCGTGATCTCTATTAGAACCAAAAACAGGGCGAATTCCATCCTTGAAGGGAAGACGAGTTTCATAACGACCATACTCAGTCCTTGTGATAGTTTTACGGAAATATTGTTCACACATTTCATCTTCCGGAGAAATATGAGCAAGCGAAGGGATTTCTTCAAATTCCCAAAAGGAGCGTAAATTATCGTCCAAGGATTTATGATTGTCGATTTGAGCGTGCATTGACGTAGAAAAAAACGAATTATTACTCGGTAAATCTATAGAGCCAATGATGATCCATCCAAGAGTGGTAAGAATCGCGCTGGGCATGCCCTTGATATGTGCAGGGTTCGAAGGTGTGATATCAAGAACAGCTTCCACGCCTAACAAAATGTCGATTGGTGCGGTTTGATCGAAGTGCGGATCAGCTAATCTTAAAGTTGAAAAACGAGTCCTAAGATCCAAAGGGAGAGGTACTAGGGGTAGATCGTTGGTAATACGGGGTAAAACAACGGCGTCGAACTGTAGAATTTTTTCAGTCGAATACAAGGCAGCAAGTTTACAAGTTACAAGTCCTTGAGGGGTAGATAACGAGGATTGTCCAATGCCTTTCAGAGAATAAGGGCACTTGGACCGAGACAAATGTAAACAATCCGCTAAGCGAGTAGTAATAAAGTTAACTTGGCTACCGGAATCTATAACTAATCGACAACGAATCCATTCTCCTGATGAACTTTGAATTTGAGCTTGCGCAGTACCTAAAATAGCAAAAGAATTTCGACAAAGTGATGATGAATTAGCAAAAGAAACGGAAGCAGTAGTCAGGTCAGGTATATTCGAGGTACTGGGTTCCACTGCAACTGAAGTATCTGCTTCATCCCGCAGAGCCGAAGTACTGAAATGCAGGAGAGTATTATGATGTTTATTTCCACATGTCTGACAGCTACGATTCGATTTACACTGTGAAAGGTAATGTGTTCCTAGGCAGGCGAAACATCGTCTGTTCTTCTTTACAATTTCATGACGAGAGCGTGGTGAACAAGCGAGAAAAGACGAACACTTAATTAATTTATGATCACCTTTACAAAGTGGGCAAACACTAGCGAATTGTGTCTTTTGAGTTTCTTGTACAGCCATGTACACTCGTCGACGTTCAGAAGTTTCAGCAGAAATGGTAGGTTTATACCTATTTGTGACAGGAGGATTGTTTACAACAAGATCCGAAACCTTACATTGTTCACGAAGAAAATCAATCAAATTTTTAAAGAGAGGAAAATTCTTATTATCAATATATCGAGTTTCGAAAACCTTGCGAGTACGATTATCTAGAAGACGAAGCGAAATTTCTAATAAAATATAATCTGCCAAATCATCAATCTTCAAAGCTTTGAGAGAAGTTACATTGGCCTGAAGGATATCAACTAATCCTCTAACTCCTTGAGGTGTATCTGATTTTAATGGATTTAGTTTTAAAATCTCCGACAGATAATAGTTAGCTATGTGTCGAGGATTTTTATAACGTTTAGTTAAAAGTTGGTAGGCGGTTTCATAATTTTCTGGTGAAAAAACAACGGTTTGAATTAGACGTAATGCACTACCTTCCACATAACTTAATAAATAAGAGAACTTTTCAATATCCTTTAAATCGGTGTTGTGAATTAAATTGTCATATAATGCAATAAAGGCCGAAAACTTTTCATAAGTGCCGTCAAACTTCGGAATCTTAATTTCTGGGAGACTAGTTCGTGTAGTAGGAGTTAATTCTCCGAGTTTAGCCAATATTTCGTAAAATAATTCATCAAACGACGTACTTAATTTTACAGTATCAACAACAAAATCATCGTGGACAGTTGACAAAACATCAAATTCTTCTAGAAGACCACTAAACTCTTGCTGAACTGTAGCCAGTTGACTGGCTCTAATTTTAAATACATTATTTTTTAGAGGCAACGCGGGTATTAAATCATAACATATTTGCAGTTTCGTCCACAAACGCTCTTTCCTTTTATTAAGAAATGCGAAACGTTCAACATCTTTGACGTTTGCTGTTGGAGTTTCCTTCCCCTTTTGTGACATTGCAAATAATGTATAATAACCAAAGATAATAATCAGCTGATCGGACGAGTGCCGCGAAAATGTGAGAATGCGAGAGCGGCGAAGTGAGCGCGACCGCGGCTTGAGAAAAGTACCGAACGCGCACACGTTTCCGCGCAACGGGCAATAAGAGGAACGCGAGTGTGTTCTATCCGCGGAGAACCGATGTTGAAGTAAAAACACAACGTTTGTTTGAATTAAATTTAACACAAACTGATAATTAAATAAAATAAATTCCCAATTAATTAATATTATAAAATTCACTTGGTAATTCAAATCTATCAGAAAAATAGGAATGAACTAAATTTAACGCGTGAATTTAATAATTACACTTTACAAAAGAATGTGACGAATAACGTAATTTAACGCGAAAACTCCGGAACTTCCGGAGATCCGGTTCGAAGGACCAATTTATGTGTGAGCAAAAAACCCGTAGACAGCAAAACTTCGTGTACTGTATATTTTTTAATTTAATTTGCCCTAACGGGGATGATCTACGGCGCTGAGTGGCAAATACGGCGAGGTAGAAAGGAAATGAGGAAAACGAAACTCACCGTTAGTCCAAGGATGCACCTTCACTTCAATACGTGGGCTCCCGGGAGTGATGCACAATAAATAAATGCCGGCGGCAGTACGAGAGAATTATTGTTTCTAATCACTATGTTCACAAAATGCCGTTTCGCCAAGAACAAAATGCTGAGTCTAATATGGCGCTTCTTCTCCGTCCTGTGAGTTTTTTGGGATAGGGGTAAAAAAAGCGGACAGGCGCGGTATCGTTTGTTTCACGCATGTACCACTCATTATTCGCGCATCCTTTCGCGGATTTTGAATTTAGCACCGAACATATATAATATAATTAAATTCAATAATTGCCCTATAAATTATGTTAATTCTATAAAATACCTAGGAGTTCGATTAGACAAGCGATTACAATTCAATTGTAAAAAATAGGAAAAAAAATAGGTGTGCTGAGACGAACTAGTTATTATACAGGGTGAGTTTTTTTCGATGTTCTCTATGGGGATCTCGGAAACTATAAGAGATAGAGAAACGGTTAAATGGGGAAAGAAGTGTAGATTTACGAGACGAATAAAATTCCATTTTCAAAGTTTTCAAAAAAGTCAAGGGTAACTAGATATTTTGAAAAAAGTAAAAAGTGTCAATTTTTTCAAATCAATATATCTCGGTTATTATAACAGATAGAAAAAAACTGTAAAGGACAAAGTTTTAGATAATTTTATGTAGATTAATAAAAAATAATCAGAACATTTTTATCACCATTATTTTCCGAGATATGATGCAAACTTACATTTTTTAAATAGAAACCATAGTTGACTATGACCTCATTCAAAAGGTAATTTTTTTCTCTTTAATCCAATATGACATATGACATAGTTATTTCTAAAAATAAGTGAGTTATAGTCATTTTAAATTTTATTATAAATAAAAAATGGGTAGCCATGAAAAAAATGAAAGTAGAACAATTGCAGTTCTTTATAATAGTAGCAATATTGTAATTATTAGTTTTACAAAGTTAAATAAAAATGAAAAACCAGCATAAGAATAATAATTTTGTAATTATCAAATTGCCTTCTGTATGTGGTATAAACCCATTTGTCAAGAGGATAATACGTTTCTTACAAAAATATTATGAACAGATGAATCGCGATTCACTAATTGTGGTATTTTTAATCGCCACAATGAACATATATGAACTTAAGGGAATCCACTAGAAGTTTCACAGAGAAAACTACAAATTAAATTTGGGTTTAATCCATGGTGTGTTTGGATTAATAATTCTCGGTCCATATATTTTTGAAAGCTCACTAAGTGAAACTATTACTTTAATTTTCTTCAGAAAACATTTGAAGATACGCTCGATTGTTTAAATTTATCATTACAAGCAAGATTAAAATGGTTTCAATATGACGGTGCTCCTCCTCATAACATGTTGGTTTTACAAATTATTTAAATGATGCTTTTCCTAACTCATAAGTGGGAAGAAATAAACCAATCCCAGGGCCACCTAGATCTCCCGATCTGCGCGTTTTAGAATTTTTTCTGTGGAGTTATGTAAAAAACAAAGTATATGAAAAATCATATCAATCTGTGGAGAATCATAAACTAGTTTTTATTGTAACATTTAATTCAATTTACATGAGAATAGTCAAAAAGCCATAAATTCAATTTTAAAAAGATATAATTTATGTCATAATAGTATTAATAGTGGACTCTTTGACCATATTTTTTTAATATTAAAATTTCTCTCCCATTGATATTTTGATAATTACAGAATTACTTTATGCAGTTGTTTTATTTTGATTTATCTCTGTAAAACTAGTAATTACAATATTGCTAATATTATAAACAGCTGCAATTGTTTTACTTTCACCTTTTTCATGGCTACCCATTTTTTTATTTATAATAATATTTAAAATGACTATAACTCACTCATTTTTAGAAATAACTATGTCATATGCCATATTGGATTACAGAGAAAAAAATTACCTTTTGAATGAGGTTACAGCCAACTATGGTTTCCATTAAAAAAAATGTAAGTTTGCGTCATATCTCGGAAAATAATGGCGATAAAAATTTTCTGATTATTTTTTGTCAATCTGCATAATTATCTAAAACTTTGTCCTTTACAGTTTTTTTTTCTATCTGTTATAATAACCGAGATATATTGATTTGAAAAAATTGACACTTTTTACTTTTTTCAAAATATCTAGTTACCCTTGACTTTTTTGAAAACTTTGAAAGTGGAATTTTATTCGTCTCGTAAATCTACACTTCTTTCCCCATTTAACCGTTTCTCTATCACTTATAGTTTCCGAGATCCCCATAGTGAACATCGAAAAAAACTCACCCTGTATGTCGCAAGCCACCAAAACAATCATATACAGTACCATCATACTGCCACATTTTCACTTTGCAGGAACTATTCTGTATCTTGCAAATAGTGGATCTTTGAAAATACTTCAGATATTGCAAAAGAAAGGGATGAGAATAATTTTAAACTGCAATAATTATACTTATATCAGAGCAATGCTGGAAAGACTGGAGTGGCTTAACATTGAAAATTTCGTGAAATTTAAAGCTTTAATTTTTATTCATAAAATTTGCAATGGAAAGATGCCAAAGTGTTTCGATAGTAGTATCATCACCAATGCAATTGGCCATGTATTAAACACAAGAGGCAGAGTAATTATCTTTCTTGAACACAAGAATACAAAAGCGGGACAAAATACAATTTTCCATAAAGCTGTACGAGAGTATAATAATCTTTCGGTATCTCTAAAAGCAGAAGAAAATATAAATAAATATAAAATAAAGTTAATAGTATACTTGAAGGATCTTCAGTAATAGTAGTTTTGGACTGATTTTATCACAGTCCATAATAAGTCCAATAATAGTAATATATTTATTTGCGGTATAACACCTTTTCATAAAATAAAACAAGAACTAATTAAAACACTTTAACTTTGTTTGTATAACACTCTATTTATTTTGTGACTATAGTTTCGGTAACTAAACTAAAATAGGGGAGTAAATTAGGTCAAGCTGCTCATTTAAAATTGGGATATCCAGATTAGCGCGTGCACGGTAAACTTCCAGGGCTTCCAGCAGATCCAATTTTTTGACCTTCTTGGAAATGTGGGTGGTGGAAAGTAAATCCTTCCCCAAAAGAATACATCCTTTTGGATGGAACATCATCCATGTTTGCGGAAATTTTTATGAAATCATTCGGGGATAAATTGTTTAAACGAATCAGCACAACATTAATAAAAAATATCTTATTCTGGTGCCGATATGTTGACGACGTATTTTGTATTTGGGGGGGATCACACCGGCAATTAGATTCTTTCTTGTCAGAATTGAATAAAATCAACAAGCAAATCCAATTCACCATGGTAAAGGAAGAAAACGGAAAAATAAACTTCCTGGATTTAACGGTAGAAGTAATTCAGAATAAACTTCAATATTCAATCTATAGAAAACCAACCACTACAGACACTATAATTCCCAGTGATTCCTTTCAATCAGTACAAATTAAACAGTCTGCACTTAACTCGTACATACACCGGCTAATTACAACACCAATGGATAAAAATAAATAGAATGAAGAGCTCAACATAATACATGAGATTGCCAACAAAAATGGTTACAAGAGGAGTACAGTCACGAAATTAATTAATAAAAAGAAACGAAATATGAAAACAACAC
>CAXAKX010001115.1:0-84425 GCA_963969525.1 Ontholestes murinus
CTAAGAGCTGTGGGGTAAATAGGAAGAAGTTGTGATAAGTTCTGGTCCAAAATTTTCACCGCATATTAACGATCCATTTTTCAAAGAAACCCTTATTGTCGAGTCTGAATTGGCTCTAAAACATTCAAATGCCACTATTTTTCAAAAAAACAAAATTTCCCAATTAATAAAAAATACTCCTTCAGTGTCAAACACAGATCAAAGCACTTTTAAATCATTAAAGCAAAAAATTAAAAATAATAATCTCATAATTACAAAAGCGGATAAAGGTAACTCGACGGTAATATTAAATAGAATAGACTACGAACAAAAAATTCAAGATTTCATTAATTCCTCAAATGTAATCGAAATTAAAAAGGACCCCACTTTCAATTTACAAACAAAATTAAAATCATTAATTACAATAGATAATCCATTATTCCCCAAGCAAAACAAATCACAACTTCTTCCTATGAACCCCACAGCTCCTAGACTATACGGCTTCATTAAAATCCATAAAGAAAACCAACCAATTCGCCCTGTAGTTTCCTATTCCAACACACCTGCCAAAACTCTATCTTTTGAATTAGCTTCCATCTTTAAATCACTCACCAATTTTTCAGACCCCCATTCCATTAAAAACACATCTGAACTAATTACTAACCTCAATACTAACACACTTGACCCTAATTCTAAACTAGTATCCTTCGACGTAGCTAATATGTTTGCTAACATTCCCCCTAAAGATTGTATAGAATTAATAATTCAACACCTTGATAAAAATAACGTTAATCCCACAGTCAAAATAGAATTTTTAAATATTTTAGAAACCATACTAACACACAATTATTTTTCCTTTAACAATAAATTTTACTTACAAAAAGAAGGCTTAGCAATGGGCTCACCCCTTAGTCCCCTATTAGCAGAAATCTTTATGGAACACTTAACTAATATTATCCTCAATTCCCCGTTAGGTAAAAAACACATAAGGTGGTGGTATAGATATGTAGATGATATATTAGCATGCTTCGTAGGTACTGACAAATTTCCAATTTCCTTAATTTTCTTAACTCTCTACATCCATCAATTAACTTTACTGTAGAAACAGAAACTAACAACACCATTAATTTTTTTAGATCTATCCATCTCTAAACTTAATAATACTCTTACATTCGACATCTTTAGAAAACCTACCTTTACTGACACTATAATTCCCGACATCCCTTTAAACATAAAATAGCATCATTTAATTTCTTATTAATAGAGCTCTCAAGTTACCTTTAAGCCCCGAATCATTTCTCAAAGAAATGAGAATTATAAAACAAATGGCCGAAAACAATGGTTACTCGGCTACTTTAATTGATCAGTTATTAAAAAAAACACAAAATTTAAAACAAGTTCAAAAATATATATATACACCACAAAATTCAGAAGACAATAAGCGGTTTCAATGTTTAACTTATTTTGGGAATGATTAGCCTAAAGATCAAAAATATATTGGAAAAATGTAACGTTAAAGTAGCATTTAAATGTAATAATAAAATTTCAAACTTAATTTTTAACCCTAAAACTAAAATAGATATGATGAAAAAATCCGGCATTTATAGATTAACTTGCGAATCATGTAAAGGAATTTACATCGGTCAGTCTGGTCGTAATTTTGAAACACGTCTAAAAGAACACGAACGAGCATTTCGATTAAAACATAACAACTCAACTTTTGCTAATCATTTAATAGAAAATAATCATACTTTCGGCAAGGATGTACTTTCAGTAATCCACTTTACGGATAAAGGCCGTAAAATGGATTTACTGGAAGCGCTAGAAATTCATAAAGCCAAAATTAATCCCGGTTTTTCCCTTCTTAATGACCAGACTGACCTGATGTACTCTCCTCTTTTCGAAGGCATATAAATAACACCTGTTAATTAATTTTAAGTACTTTATGTTTGATAATGAACAGTGAATGTTCGAAACTATAGTCACAGCAATAAATATTTTATGTGGTAAAACAAAGTTAAAGTGTTTTAATCAAAGTAATCGTGTTTATTATATTCAAAATGTACTACAAAGTAAACGCTTCCACAATTAAACATTAAAAAAAACTCTTTTAACTTCATCCTTATATATACTATATGCTGGATGCCACAAAACAATTTCCAGTTTGATTAGGATGTATAATTTATAAAATCTAATCAATCTTATGTATTTACTGTTATAGAGCCTCAAATTTTTCTTTTACTTACAAAATAATTTTATGTACATATGCTATGTTGTCAATATGGTATCAAAGTATCAAAATAAATATTCAAGTCCTTATCTATTAACCTTTTATAAGGTTTTAGTTTATGGTATAGTTGAATACAATATTATGCCTTAGTCTTGTCATCAAGAAAAAAATTATGACATCACGGTAACATTTTAAGTCAGCCGCTTATATCAAACAGTTCCAATAAATATTCTCTGGCAGATCATTTACCAATAACAAAAACAGCAATGCTCCAAAATTGCGGCCCATCGTTACTAGAAATAAACTGATTGGATCTAATTCATTTATATTCGACAACAATCCATTATCCAAATATGGATTACATAATTCCAACAAGTTACCATTAAAACCAAAAAGCTTTAGTTTCTTCATTACTAAATAATAGTTAACTTTATCGAAAGCTTTGAAAAAATCAGTGTATATAAATCTATTTGATACTCACTGTACAAAACTAAAACTTTCAACAAATATTAGTATAGGAACATAGGTTTCTTACGGTAGATTTATTTTTTACAAAACCATTTTGAATTTATTTTCTTTTAATTTTTACATGTGTGAGGCACTACTTAAAAGAAGTGCAAAATTACTTCTAGGTCTACAATTTCTGATGTCATTTAAAGATTTAAATTTTGGTACTTTCTTTGATATGATTAAACAGTCGGAAAAACCAAATGTCTTCCAGACTGTTTAGAAATTTCAAAGATAGTATTTTAATTTTAAGATTAAATTAAATATATGAAGCAAAGGCTTTTCCTTTTTCATATATATTATAATAAAAGCAGTGATAATATCTGGACCCATTCTAAAAGTAGGCTTTATTTTTTAGAGCATGAAAATAAGCACAGCTATCAAATGACTTCATTGGTAAAATTGATGATATCTGCATAATATTATCACGTAAGACATTATTTGAGTTAGATAATTCAGAGGCAATATATATGGCAAAAGCTTCTGTTATCTCCTTACTATTATTTAAGATGTTGTTATTAAATTGCAATTTTGTTTTTGTTTCATATTTCATTAATAAATATCCCAAGTAGTTTAAGTTAACTTTTATGGATTCTTCAGTTAGATTTATATATCTCTTAGAATTATTGTATCCATAATGGTATAGATAGTATTAGACATTACTCAGTTTCTATTATTAGTTGATACAAGAAGTTACAATTTATTTCCTTAAAGTTTTTATGTCGGAAATATTTTGTTTTAATTTTCTTTCTTAGATATATTTACAAATATGTTTAAAAGGGGATGATACATATCTTTAGGAATCAGCGTTATACTTATTAAAGTTTTTTTTTTTAATAATTAATTGGCGTCGGCTACTTGACCATCTGCCACTACCGATTTTTTATATATATATTTTTTATCTTAAAACTGAATGAAACTTATTAAAGTTAACATAAAAAAATATATATATATATATATTAGAAGCGTGTCATTTGGCAATACCCAATAGGAAAAATAATATGTACAAACGAATTTGCTGATGGAACGACATAATTGAAAATGCAAAAAAGAAAGCAAACTCAGCAAAAAGAAATATGTTAAATGTAAAACATGATGGAGAGATATAGTTAACCGTGAGCACAAATTATCTGTGGCCATGTAGTACAAATTAAGTGTAGAAGTTGTCAAAAATAAGCAACTGAAATGGAAGAAGTAGAAAATGACAATTAAGAAAAACCTTCTAAAATTATAGGTAAAAAAATGGAAATTTAAAAACAAACGACCATTACTGGTGGTATTAAAAATAATTTAAGAAAAAACAAAAAAAACAATAATGGCATTCTTAATATTAACAATAATTTACCGAAATTAAAAGAGTTATTTACTGTAGAGAAAGTCTTTATTTATCTTTTCTGCCCCAACATAATGGTGATTGATTGGGTTTGAGTGGAAGAACATATTTAATTGTGAACTCCGCCAGTGCTTTTTTCGGCCAAAATTTTATGTATAGTTTTTTAATAATTTGTTTTAATAATTTCTTTAAATGCATTATTTAAGAAAGAAGACCGAAGATAACTAAATAAATAAATAAAAAATAAAAAAGCTCCAGTGCCTCCACAAATACCAAATGAATTTAGAGCGGAAATTATTGCAGAAAAAATTACTGAACGTGCGTTTTACAATGTTTTTAATATTGGTACTTACTAGTAGCAGGACTTGAGGGAATTTAAAGAAATGGAAAATTTTTAAATTTTAATTTTCTATGACATATAATCAAAGAGTTGCCCATTTTGATCCAAACATAAATATACCCGTCGTTTCATGTTGTTGAATACATTTATCAGAATTGTAATTCAGGTGATACATTGTGCACTGCTTCTGTTATTGCATCAGGTAGTTATTGTGAAGTACGGAGTCGTTTAGCATATACTTTATTTTTTAAATATCCGAATAAAAAATTATCCAGAGGTGTAAAGTCTGGTGAACGAGGAAGCCATAGATCTTTGCTGATTAACCTATCCCCGAAGAACTGCCGTAGGCATTTGCAGTATGCGCAGTCGCTCCGTCATTTTGAAAATATCCTTGTTGCAACTACAACATTATCAAAAAGTTGTTCAATAAAAGGGTTTAAGAGTAATTCTTGATAAGTAGGTTATTTAATATTGTCATAAAAAATAGAGCTATGTAGCCTCAATAAAAATATATAGGTTCTCTGCAGCCAACACTCTCTGGATTTGTGACTTCACATAGCCGCTAAGGTATAACCAAGCTTCGTCACTATAGAACGTTAAGTGTAAAAAATCGTTATTGCTTAGAAATTCATTAAACCGATTACAATACTGCACTCGGCGAGGATAATCAGGGCGCAGCAACTGATGAGTTGCAGTTATCTTGTACGGATATAAATGTAAATTTTTTTACAGACCTTATGACATGTACCGAACGATACATCAGTCTGTGCAGATAAACATCAAAGCGATTTCTTCGGACTCACATCTATTCTTTGCTGAATATCTGCAAGGACTTCTTCCGTAAAGACAGTAGTCCGGCCTGTAGATTTTCCTTTGGAAACGCTGCCGGTTCGTTTACTTACCAACGCAATTTATGCAGTAGGATTATGGTAAAACGCAAAACTGAATATAAAGCACGAAGTACCGCAATGGCACTTGATACACGGATGCTAATGATCAAACAAACAAATTCGCAGGCAATATACCAACATTGTAAACATGAAAAAGAGACGCCAAATTCAAACACCTATCAAACATTGTTGATCGCAGTGTATAATTGAACGCAAATTTCCAAAATTATATAAAAAAAGCAAAATACAACTAGAACACAAACCAGGTAAACCAGTACACAAGGCAAATTCATATTGGACTGTATGTTTATTAGATAGTGTAAGCAATATTTTTGAGAAATTAAGAACCAACAAAATTTTAGAATTAAACGAATAATTAACAAAAAAACAATTTAGATTAATTTTGGAGAAATGTATTATGGGCGTCATAATCGAAGTAAGAAATTTATGTAATTAAGCTAACTTGGACACTTTAAGAGGAAGAACACATTGAAAACATTGAAAGAATTGCAACTGATGTTAAAAATTAATAATTTAGAAATAATTAGAAAATTACTCACTAAATATGAAAAAAAGTAATTTTGAAAAATATAAAAAGTATATGAGGGTAGGGTAAAAACTAAAAGAGTTTGAATTATCATATATCGTCCCACAAAGATCAGTAGTGGGATCACTGTTTTGGAACATAAGCTATGACGAAATTTTTAGTATGGATTAAAGTTTTAGCATCGATTTACTTGAGATTGTGAATCTAGTTGGATTTGCTGATGATTTAATAATAATAACAAGAATGCGGAGATCTGAAGAAATAAAATAGAAAGCAAAATTAGCAACTGAAATGATTATTAATAAAATAGGAAATCTGGGTTTAAAGCTATTAATTAATAAAAGAAATGCAATCAAGGTAAATAGCAAAAATTAAATAAAGATAAAATGTTTACGTGTTATAATTGAAGTGAATGTAAATTTTAGTCCACATGTAATAGAAGCAATAAGTGGCAGCAGTTGCCAGGCTAATGACAAATGTTAATTGATCATGTGAAGGATCTAGGCTATCACTTTTGAATATGGGAACATTAAAATTGTTGCAGCATGGGTGGGAATTCTAGTACGAATTCTCCTTCGTAGAAACCGAAGGAGATTATGGAGTGTGCTTCTACCAGCAGCAATAAAGAATATTAGAGGCTGCATTGATAAAAATGTTCCTTGTTGAGACTCCAATCACTTAATAAAATACTGTCACAGTTTCAAAAACGTTTTTGTAACGTTGTAGAATAATAAAAACATTTTTGAAACCATATACTGTGTCAGTATTTTATTAAGGAAAATTAGAGGCTATCTAACAATTTCTACGGCAGCTGAGGTTTTGGCATCAAGTCCACCAGCTGACTTACTTGTTAATATGAGGACTAAAATTTTTATCGACATAAGAAATGTAATAAATAAAAAAATAAAGAAGCTAATGAAGAAATTATTAGTAAATGGCAAAATTTATGGAATTTGAAAAATACAGAGAGGTGGATACGTAAATTTATAATAAATCTAAAGACCTGAATTCAAAGAAAGAACAAGGGAGAAATAATAATAATAAATATTTATGTTAATTTCTATCGAGTCATGAGTTTATTCTTAACAAAATTAAAAAAGTGGATTGTAAAATTTGTATTTTTGCAATTTAAAAGGAATTGACAATACAGAACACTGCTTATTAAAAATGGGATAAAGAATGAAACATTCTAAACACAAAAGGATAAAATGGTGAAACATCACAGCTCATTATCTGCAAATTATATCGATTAACCAGATGTAGTACAGTTTGTAAATGACACTGTATAAATATCGATATCAAGTGATCTGGGTACTGAGCTAATTGCGAGTTCATATTCGCAAATGTTTGGTTTTCTGGCAATGGACTCAAATTGAATAATACGAAAATATAAAATCTAATGTTTGACTTAAACACATAACTAATGTAAATGTTACCATCTCAGAAAAGTCTTATGAATAAATATAGACTGTTAGCTCGTAATAAATTAATCATTATGAGAGGTGATTTAATGCAAATGGCACAAGGGCTCTTACACTTTGTGATACTTTTCAATCATATGGCTTATCAGGGAGAGTTGACTTTAATACGGAAGGTAAAAACTGTATTGATAATGTGTTTTCAAATATTGACTCCGAATATTTAATTATCGAACCGGATAATCTTGGCATGTCTGATCATATAGGAATTATAGTCAAGTTCTTTAGTCTTCTTGGCACTACAATAACTCCATGCTATCAAATAATAGTGCCAATTACACAAGTTGGGATTTTTTTTATTTACTATCTACCACTGATTGGAGTTTCATAAATAATATCAATTGTAACATAGATTTTTTATTCAACAAAATAATCCAGCATTGTCTTAACGAATCCTTTTCCAAAAATCGTGCTCTTGTAAATCAGCAAAATAAAACGGGAGGCTGGTACAGTGATGATCTCAGAAAAATGCGGGAAACTCTAGAAAAGTTTCTATAATTAACCCTGAGTTGACAGATCTTTACAAAACCCACAAACAAAAATACGGAGAGGCTCTAAATGAAGCCCCTTTGCAGCGAATTTAATATTCCTGCAAGATTCTGGTAATAATCCTAGGGCTATGTGGTCCTAAACTGTTATCAAGATTGTAAAATCTATGCAACCATTTTTAACGAGTTTTTTTAGTAATATAGTGGAAAACGTAATCAATAACCTGCATAATATCAATGTTGATCGAATTAATCTATTAAGTCAACTGAACATTCCCATGGCAGGTGCAAATTTTAAGTTTGTGGAAGTGAGTGTTATGTTATTCTCTTACGGAAGCTTTACTGCTACAACTTCCACCCAAATAATAGTTGCCTCATTTTGATATCTTATCTAAACAATCGCATTCAAAGAGTAAAATTTAAAAATACCATATCGTCGGGTACTCTTTTAAAGCCTGGTGTTCTGCAAGGATCTATCCTTGGACCTTGTATATAAACGATCTTCCCAATCTGATAGCCACGTCATCCATTACATTATTTTCTGATGACATAACCATAACGAATACTTCTGACTAAAAAGACCTTGCAGTCCTATAGAACTCATTCTGTGTCAAAAAAGCGATGGATTGGTTTACTGCTAATAGATTGTAAAGTGTAAATCCAGACAAATCAAATAGTGTCATTTTTCCATTGAAACAAAATACAACAGATAAATGAACAAAATTCATTGGTGTCTACATTGACAATAAATTATCCTGGCAAAATCACGAACAAGAATTGTCGCTAAGAGCTAGTTCCAAAATATATTTGCTGCAGAACCTGAATAATGAATTACACCAGTATGACATAAGGACAGCATACTTTGCATTATGTGAATTTGTTTGGGGCCATTCAAGAATAATGCATCGGTTATTTAGGATACAGCGCCGAGCTGTACGAATCGTAGCATCAATTAATTACATAATGATGTGCATGCTCATGACACTAGATCTGATGAACAGCTACGCCCCGACCAACTAAATCAAAGAATGTTATCAGATTCTATGGACCAAAATTATTTAACCTTTTGTCCAGTATATTGATATCACTTCTTATTTAAAGATTTAAAAAATCATCAAAGGCTACTTAATTTAAAATGCATTTTATAGCATTGAAGAATACATGTCAATAAAATTTGCTAATATTGCCAAGTGATTTAATTTTAGTTTTATGAGTATATACTTTTTATAGTATTGATATTATTCGTGCAATTTAATTTTAATTTATTTTATATTTACATCCTTTTATATATGAAGGTTTTATCTTTGAAACTTTATTTTGTACATCTTAAAAAAACTCAAAATGATGATGTACATAGACATGATAACAGAGGTAAGAATTACTTATGCCCAAAATAGTTGTATTTAAGATTAAGTCCTGTTCAACTGCTATGTGATAAAATTACGATTTATAACATATTCCTGTAGACCGTTCTCCGTATTAAAATATACACGAGTAAATACTTCAACACGAACGTTACCGCGGGTTTTTATCTAATTACCATTCAAGTGAACAGCGGCTCTCGTGAAGTATTCTTTTATGTAAATATGAAGTAGCAGTTGTAAAACCGGCAAATATTTGATTTGGAATTCAGGATAAGAATTATCTTGGTGAAATAATTGGCGATATTTATATAACGCTATCTCTGGAGTGGAAAAGTGACATGGCCCGAAAAGGAAACCTGCCGGTCGAAACTTACTTACCGCTTAATTGCGAATTGCGACACTAAAAGAAACTCACCTGAAACAAAGAAAAAAAGGCGAGGATTAATGCGGTTGTCAAACGTAACAGGATCGCTAATGATTATGCGGTTTAAAAAGTGGATTAATCTCACTGATACATATTAAAACATGATTATGAGGATTTTTTCAACATACGGGATTAAGCGCTTATAAATAATGTTCGTCCTATACTTTTTTTTTTACTTTAATCAATTATTTTCTATATTTTTATTATTATATCTATTCGCGTTATCCATTGGATGGATTGTGATATAATTAATAGAGATCAATAAATAAAAACACGGAGGAAGGACCACGTGGTCGATAGAAAAACATTACTGGTATTGTTGATTCCTGAGGCATCTACTTCGTTATACATTTTATTATATTACTACTATTATTATATTTATAGTATCATATAAAATAAAATCTGTAAATAAGTAGATTGTATAATATTCAAAAATCTTAATCAAATCCGTTACCAACAAACATCAAGGCACTAGAAGCGCGAAAAGATTTATTTGATACAATGCGGGGATCAAAGTATAAATCATAAAAATAAACAAAACACGTTTGAATTGGAATTGGATTCGGGTGTAGAACACAAAGGAGCATCGCAAATTTGACATCAGAATACAATTCATCCCTCTTGCAAATCTCATTGCCAGCCGTCCCGTTTACGTGAGCCCTTCGCATTTTTTTCCTTCGTCCTAATTTCAACAAATGGTTAGTAAAATGGGATAATTTAGCGGACGCATTGAAAAAGTTGACTGATTAAGGAACCGAGAGGAGACAAAGGAAAGTGGGGAAGCGGAAAAAATATACGAGCGGCTCGAGAGGTCTGGAATGGACAGTAAGTAGGAAAAGTTGCGGAGAAAAAGCCTTCGGTGGAAGAGTGCAGGTAATGAAGGCATGTACGGAAACGACGGTATTACGAGTGTCGGTATAATTAAGTGGGCATTATGTAACGTCGTCGTCTTGTCAAGAAAATGAAGTTAGTTCAGAATAATTAGACAGGCCGAGATGTCTTAATAATCGATGGAAAAGTATAAAGTATTTTTAATCTTTTTTGACTCGGTATTTATTGCATATTATAGACTTTAATCTCATTTACTAAATTAACTATTATATAAGAAGTTGTTTTTTTTAATTCCAAAAAGTTTACATATTAGGCTCCAGTGTAAATTTAAGTACTTATATACAGGGTGTCCCAAACGAAAGTTTATATTTAGTGGACCAATTAAGAAAAGTATCTATCGAAAATGTGGTTATTATTTATTAAACTATATAATTTGAGAATTTATTTCTTAAAAATAATATCGTCTAAATATAAATCTTTGCATTCATGTCACTCGTTTATTCGGGCACTAAAATTTCATCTCGGCAGGTAGACTTTGCAATGGCACCCATTTCGTGATGAATAGAGAAGTTGGTCGATTGTCATAAATTTTAGATTTGAAAAAATTCCACCTGAAGAGATTCCTGCTAGGAAAATTTTTCTTTTGACTGGCATCTTCGGGCTTTAATTCTTATACCCATTGAATTTTATAAGGGTGCAGCTTTAGGTCGGACTGGTTTGCCCTATACACGTTCTCTGCTATTCTTGATGTTCTTGGTCGACGCGTTTTTTTATTTTTCCAATGCTGTACTGATCTACCAGTAACTACTACCGATTAACCTACCTCTCGCGCCCCTCGGATAACTTGTATTTACACAAGAAGCTAAAGAAATATAAATGTTCTTTTGGAACATCTTGTATTATTCTTTATTTCAATCTATTTATTTATTATTTACCTTAGCCTACATCGATATATCTTAATAAATTATTCAGTAAGTAATGTCAAATTAGAACACTTGTTATGTTTCATATTTATTTTCTTGATCAAAATATATTTCAGAAAAAATAAATACAACAATATGAAACAATAAGTGTTCTAATTTAAAATTATTATGTTATAATTTCGTTTCATCAAGAATGCAGTGAACAAAGTATATACCATAAATGATTCAGTGCCCTTGCTTAATAAATAATTCAATATCTTAACGTACAGTAATGATTGCACAAGTAAAGTAGATGCTGCCATGAATAACTGTAATATATGTGATAAAAACATAAAATCTACCGATTTAATTACTTAATGCTTTGATATTTGCAATTCAACACTTCATGGTGCACGCACTGGAGTCCAGGACAGTAAAATAGGATGGAAGAGAAACCAGCAGTAAATAGGAAATCGATAAAAGTTTGGATCAATAGCGATATTGCAGGAATGTCAGCATTAGATTATTCTTCCTTTGGACGTTGAAACAGAGAAAACCTGAAGAGTTCAGCACCATCTTTACTTTTCAGATTTTATACATGCTTGTCTCAAGGCCGAATGGAGCTTGCAATATTAAATATTATCTACTTATATGACAACTAATTCATTATACGTCACAGTCGAGGTGGAATCATCTCAAAAGTGTGGTCTTTCTACAACGATATGAAACATATGTATTAGGTATAATGTATCCATGCTTTCTTAGAAAGCCTGAAGAATCACAGTCCCTTTTGAATTTTGATTAATACATTATCTACCTTTTACGACTGTTTGACGTTAGATCGTTGACTATATGTACACAAGGTGTCACAACCCTTGTTTTGACGATTCAATGGACCTAACCTTAACTTTTTTTTAGAAAATTAGCTCTCAATTATTTAGAATTAATTACCTCCATTGAACGAATAATCACAAAGTAGCATCACCTCCTCTTTGTGTATCTAATGAGGGATGGGAGGGGTACGATAATTCTTCAGATGTGTCTTTCCAACAGGTTTTTACTCATGTAATAATGAGGAGGTAATTCCTCAAAAAATCTAGAATCGCCGTTCTTCCTCTGCTCCAGTTTACCTTGATGAGAAATTTGGATCATTTCATCAATTCATTGATAACAGTCAACCTTGTCGTTATTACCGTGCAAATGAAAAACACAATCTTTCTCAACACATAGCAAATTTTGATAATCTATCAAAGAAATTGGAACTATTTTGGCGAGATATCATCGATGACAAAAATTATCAGCACTTTAGCGTCGGAGTACTGAAATGTTTAATGGATTGTCAGTCAATAAAACCGATAGTCAGAATTGTATTGAAAACATTAACACTTTTTTCGCAAATTTGTTTTTATTAACTAAATGTACATTTCGAGCACAAAGTGTTATTTATCAATAGTTAACTGACATAAAAATTATATAATAAATACAAAACTCAAAGATGGTTGGGCGACTTAATTATTACGTTTAATTAAATAAAAATAATTGAAAAATGCGGTGTTGGTTTAAAAGTTACTAAACTCTTTTGGACATGTTTTTGTATTGCATCATCTGATTTTAGTAAGATGTTGTTATCACCTGCATATGATACTAGTTTAAATTAACTACTCTGCAAACATCTATTTAAATTATTAGCATAGATGATTACAGTGTAGGCCCCAAAATGAATCCTTGAGGCACCCTACTTTTAAAAAGCTTCTTTTTGATACAGTACAGTACCAATGGTTACTGACTGTGATCTTCAGTTAGATAACTGTTAATCCATTGCAAATCAATCCCACGTATTCCGATGATTGCCAGTTTTTCTAGGAGTAAAGCATGATTTACATAGTCGAATGCCTTGCTCAAGTCGACAAACAGAACTACATTATACTGATGTTCGTTGTGGTTTGCCAATATGAAATCTAGTGCTTTATTCAATGCCGTATTTGTATGGCGAAATCCATGCTGATTTTGAGTAATATTTTACATTTTCCAGAAATAACTTTATTCTTGTATTTACTGCATACTCGCATAATTAAGAAAATGTAGGCAAAATATTAATAGGTCAGTAGCTTTCTGGTTTAGAACGATCACCTTTTTTGATAAGTGGTGAAATTATTAATCCATGGTTCAATAAATTTAGAAATATTTCTTTTCCAAGTGATAAATTGGTCATATAAACTAAAGGTTTAGATATAAGATCTATGCACTGTTTTAAGATAAATATTGAAACGTCATATATATCCGTGCCATAACTAATATTGATTATTTATTAAAGATAAAATAGAAAAAAAAATAACTTCGTTGGGTGTTACTGGTTCAAAGTAAATTGTATTTGGGATAAAATCATTATGTAAATAGATGTATTCTAACAGAAATAGACGTTAGCAATGAATCTGTCAAATCTAGTGTGATATTTGTAAAATATTCATTAATGTTTACAGATTGCACATACGATATTTGAAATTCAGGTTAATTCATTGCAGTTGCTTTTTTTAACACATTTCACAGTACTTTTTGCTGATATTGGTCTTGAATATTCTCCTAAAAAGAATGGTTTTTTTATGGGATTTTGTAAACTGTATTCTATTTTAATTGCCTTGTGGTCTGATATATGATGATGGACAATATTTCAAATATGCCTTTTTGTGATAATTAATTAATATCAAATCACTCAGAGAATTGAAGGTCGTGTCTACAAATATTGTAGTCCCACCGTAAATCGACATTGTACGTCAGAGCTACTTGAAGCTAATTTAAAATTATTAATATTTACTAATACTATTTCATTTTCTCTTTGCCAATGTTCAGAAATGAACAAAATATTTGGGGATTTTTAGTGTAACATTAATTCTAGAAATGGCAAATTATTCCTAATACATTGAGTATTTTGGTGCATAATTTTTATATTTTTAGTTCTATTAGGTTTGTTTAAAGTATTCAATTTTGTTTTTGATGGCATGAAAAAAAAACTTATTTAAAATAATTAAAATAGTCAGGCTCTAAGATCTTTTCATAATAATTGTGGTTGATATCAATTTTAAAAGAACTAAACGTTGGGTCTAGGTTATTCATTTTAATTTTCTCGCAAACAATATCGTTGGTTTTAAGGTTTGATTGTAGATATTTTAATACTTCAGCGGATTCAACACTTCAACACGATGAAAGCAGGACGCATTAATAAATCGTAGATTCAACTGATTTAAGCTTCGAGTTTTTACTGGTGGCAGATCCCACAACAACAACAACGATTTTTCGTTTAACTTTAATAAAAGGCTGTTCAAACAAGATTTCTCCTTTCGTCTGGACTATGTTCTCTTCGTTGACTATATCGGTCTGCGATCGTCGGTAGTTATCTGTACGTAGTCGATATGGCTTCGTATTGCTGGCGTAAACTGTTTTTGATTGTTTTCCCATAGGATTATATTGATCTAGTGGAACAGAGATGTCGCCTTTATTGGTTGATATAAAAGCATTAAGTATTTTTCTTATCGTTGTTAATTTGCAGGTTAGTTAACTTGGATAATAAAAATTCGTTTCTGTAGGTATTGCTGGTTTCTGTAGTAACTATGTTTCTATGCTTGCTTTCATTTCTCAGAGCATATCCAGGATGGATGTTTTGTTGTTTAGTGATGGTTTGCGGACATTGCACATGTACACCAAATTTCCATTTTTGCTGTTAATTGAACGGACTTCATGATCCTTGAGTGATGTGCAGTTTGGCTGTTACAGAAACCAACACTGTTTTATTTCATTATAATTAAACTGGATTTGGAAATTTACTCATAATGCGTCGAGTTTATATTTATACTGCTATGTTTGCAAAAAGACTGGATATATTACATTAGAAGTAAACTAAAGAAAATGTCATATAGTCAACAAATAAATATTTAGAATTTGTCAATGAAGTTGTACGACATTGGCGAGGCAGACAGTGATACAGCAATAATGACTAAATTAATGAATTCTTTTCCAACTAAGTACATTTATTTAAAAAAGTTATTAGTCGATAGGTAGGTACAGAACATGCTAGCAATTCAGAATAATTAGGTAATAAGGTAATCATTTGGGACTACATTTAAAGTATCGTCTAAGAAGTATTATTTATTATTTATTTATTGCGGTCTTTAATTTCCTGTCTGCATAAATTTGCATGAAATTTTAGGTTAAATAGTCACGGGTGAACTCCACATTGTTTTTCTACCCAAACCTTTTACCTATGATGTTAAGGAAGGAGATATCAATTTGTTTATATTTACTATTTTCATTTTGTCTTCAGTTTGTTTTTTTCTTATAGGATCATTTTTAACTATGTACTCGAATAAAGTGCACCAAGATACTACCAGGTTTTTTGAGGTAGCAGAAGTTGGGCAATCCAGAAATCAGAAGTAAAGTTGAACATAGTCTGTGCAGAAAACAAAAACGATTGTGTAGAAGTAAACTAAAGAAAAAATTACTTGGTGAAGACAAGAAGAAATGTTCCACTTTTAATATAGAACTACCAATTCATGAGAAATTATGACATGAACTGGCAGCATTGGATCTGAATAAGTTTTTATCAAACCGCACCAAAAAATCAAGCTCTGTGTTTAACAAAATGATTTTCTCAAGACTATTGTAATACGATAAGAACTTCTCATCTATGACCAGATTAGTTAGTTTGAGCAAGCAGAATTAAAGCAAATGGAAAGAATACAAAGTAAGATCTAACGTTATTTGCTAAATGTGCTCAGAGGGAAAACATATTGCACGATATTATAGGAGTAAAATTTTAAAAAAGTCACCAAGTGAAGAAAAGGAAGTGTACTCTTTTAACATGAAAGTCTTTGGATATTATACAAAATATATAGATTATAAACTTATTTGATGCTCAAAGTACTTCCTTATTATGAAAAAAATTACTTAGTTACTTATTGATATTAGAAAACTAGAGGATATGTAACCTGCTCAAAAATTGTTTATCCCTGAGCTGAAAAAATCTGTTTTCTGAAACCATTGTGGCCCAGAAATGCTAGTCGATTAGTAGGTGACGAAAACAAGCTGAAATGTAGACCGATTGTACACAAGAAATCTTGAACTCCACCTTCAGGATCTATGTTCCAAATTTTAAAGTGATTTAGTGTTTATGTATGTTTTTTTAAATGTTTTGTAATAGATCCTGTAAAGTAAATAATATAATTATAAATATGTATTCGAAACGAGAGAAGACAACGAACAACCATTGTAAATACAATAAATACCTTTAATATGAGAATACTTCGCTGCATTTAATGCAAAATTAGGAAAGATAAACTGTATGAAACATATAAATTCCAAGACATCAGAAATGTAGTACAAAAAAACATGTTGCCAGCACGTAGAAAGAATGCCCAATTATAGCTTATCAACAAATCAAAATTACATGTGAAATACAGGCTGAATCTTATAATTAAAGCATATTCTTGATGTAACTAGGTTGTTGAAAATTCTTATTATGATCCATGTTTATATTTGCACCTTCCTGACAGGTTTATTCATTATCAAATATCACACTAAAATGCTTAAATTAAATTAAACACGGAAAATTACGTCAATTATGATGTTGCCGGCCTGGACTAACTCATACAGATTGTTTAGAAGAAGACTTTCTAGACTAAAGGCATGCTTAATCTCTATTCCTTTCAGGAAATTAAACTTTCCTTTCTGCAATTTTTTATCAGTACGATCTGCACCATATAGTGCCCAATGTTTATACAACGTTTGGCAAATTATGTTAATAATAATTAATAATTAATTCAGTATTTTTTGTATTGCGCCTCAAAATTCTGTCCTGTTTGTCCTATATTCAAACCATTATTTTGGGATTCCCATACAGATTTCATGCTCTTCGATTTATTTCTCTATTTGTCTACAAGCTTTTCCAACATTTTCAAAAAATATATGTACATGTTATAGGTTTATCTTGCCCTAAATGTTCTCCTTTTGTAGAGTTCCATTTCATAATACAGTCGATTTTCTTGGTTAATTTCTATATCTCTTGTTTTAGATCTCCTTGATTATTCTTATCAGTTTCCCCTTACAATAGTTAGTTCTTGTCTCTGGAAGACATTCGATAATGTTGACCTGTTCATATTCGCCATTTTATCTTTTACTTTTTGATATTCATTATTGATGTTTATTAGCCTGCTTAATGTTAATTTTAAAAGCAGCATGTGACACCACCAACTGTAATATATCTGATGATTTACGTTATTTCGTCAAGGGCGCTTTCTAATATTCCATTATTTGATGTTTAACGATTGCTTGCCTGTTATCAGTCATCAATGCTTCTTTAGCATTATATCGTTAGTTGAGCGAAGACGATTGTTGTTCTTACTGAAATAACTACTGTTTACAGTCTCACTAAGTGAAAAGGAGTAAAAAGAAATGATATATAGTATAAGATAGAAGATTTATTAGAGGTAGAAGAGAAAAGAGAGATGATGGGAGAAAAAGTAAAGGGCCGAAAGAAAGAGGAAGAAGGTAAAATTAAAGACAAAATAGCGGAAAGAGAAAAGAAGTGGAAACAATAAAAAAAGGAAATACCAAAGAGAAAAGGAGAGAAAGAAAAAAGGATAGAGGAATTAGATAAGATATATATAATATGGAGAAGGTAAAGGAGAGTTATGAGGTAAAAAAATAAATATGACAGAGGAAACAGAAATATAGACACAGAAAGGAGTGGAGAGGGGTAATAAGAGAAAAGATTATATATATATATACAGGGTGTCCCGTTAATGCGGGGAAATGGCTGGACCATAGATTCCTGGGGTCAAAATATGATGATTTAACGCAACTTATCTATATCCAAAAATTTATGATTAAGCCGGAATTTGACTTCAAACTTTCAAAAATTTTTATTTCTTTTGTTTATAACAATTTAACGCTTTATTTGATTTGAATGAAATTTATTATTAATAAGTATCATAATATCATACATCATTTCAGTTATTGTGGACATTAGTGATTGACAGGAAGTATAAAAAACAGTAGTACCACCACTTAAAAACTAAAATATTTTTTTATTGGTGCATCCAATAAAATTCAAAAAAATCTATTTGAAAGGGCATTAGATTTAAAAACTCTTTTTGACTCTTACTAGTTTTTGATATCTTACACGGTTTTTGCACAAAAAAATAAAATATGAATATAGTATACTCATTATGCACTCATTAATAAGTAAATAAACTTACTCAATTGAATAAAAATTAAATAATATCAATTAATAAAATAAATCATAACAACATCTAACACTTTTCAAACAATTTTCTTTGCAAAATCCTAATACAAACAAGATATCTGTTTGTTCCAAATATGAATATTTATGAACTATAATAAAGATAAAAATTAATTGTAAAAAGACACTAAATAATTATTATTATACATAATTTACATTTTTTAAACAAAGATGGCCACGAAAAACATTTATTTTCGATTCGACGAAAAACTAGATTTTGTTTTTACTAGATAAAAAATATATATTTTATTTTTTTGTGAGAAAACCGTAAAAGATATCAAATATTATTAAGAGATGAAAAAGTTTTTAAATTAAATGGTCTTGCAAGCAGTATTTTTTTAGTTTTTATTAGATCCACCAATAAAAAAATATTTTAGTTTTTAAGTGGTGGTACTACTGTTTCTTATACTTCTTGTTAACCAATAATAATCATAATAACTGAAATGGTGTATTATATTATGGTAGTTATTAAAAATAAATTTCATTCAAATCAAATAAAGCGTTCACTTGTTATAAACAAAAGAAATAAAAAAAATTAAACTTTGAAGCCAAATTCCGGCTTAACCGTAAATTTTTGGATATAGATAAGTTGCGTTAAATCGTCATATTTTGACCTCAGGAATCTATGGTCTAGCCATTTCCCCGCATTAACGGGACACCCTGTATATACAGGGTGTCCCGTTAATGCGGGGAAATGGCTAGACCATAGATTCCTGGGGTCAAAATATGACGATTTAACGCAACTTATTTATATCCAAAAATTTACGGTTAAGCCGGAATTTGGCTTCAAAGTTTCAAATTTTTTTATTTCTTTTGTTTATAACAATTGAACGCTTTATTTGATTTGAATGAAATTTATTATTAATAAGTACCATAATATCATACATCATTTCAGTTATTGTTGGCATTAGTGATTGACAGGAAGTATAAAAAACAGTAGTACCACCACTTAAAAACTAAAATATTTTTTTATTGGTGCATCCAATAAAATCCAAAAAAATCTACTTGAAAGGGCATTAGATTTAAAAACTTTTTTGACTCTTACTAGTTTTTGATATCTTGTACGGTTTTTGCATAAAAAAATAAAATATGAATATAGTATACTCATTATGCACTCATTAATAAGTAAATAAACTTACTCTATTGAATAAAAATTAAATAATATCAATTAATAAAATAAATCGAAACAACATCTAACACTTTTCAAACAATTTTCTTTGCAAAATCCTAATACAAACAAAATATCTGTTTGTTCCAAATATGAATATTTATGAACTATAATAAAGTTAAAAATTAATTGTTAAAAGACACTGAATAATTATTATTATACATAATTTACATTTTTTGAACAAAGACGGCCACGAAAAACATTTTTTTTTCGATTCGATGAAAAACTTGATTTTGTTTTTACTAGATAAAAAATATATATTTTATTTTTTTGTGGGAAAACCGTAAAAGATATCAAATATTATTAAGAGATAAAAAAGTTTTTAAATTAAATGGACTTTCAAGTAGTATTTTTTTAGTTTTTATTAGATTCACCAATAAAAAAATATTTTAGTTTTTAAGTGGTGGTACTACTGTTTCTTATACTTCTTGTTAACCAATAATAGTCATAATAACTGAAATGATGTATTATATTATGTTAGTTATTAAAAATAAATTTCATTAAAATCAAATAAAGCGTTCAATTGTTATAAACAAAAGAAATAAAAATTTTTGAAACTTTGAAGCCAAATTCCGGCTTAACCGTAAATTTTTGGATATAGATAAGTTGCATTAAATCGTCATATTTTGACCTCAGGAATCTATGGTCCAGCCATTTCCCCGCATTAACGGGACACCCTGTATATAACAGGTGGGCTGAAAAGTTCGTAGGCTAACACAGTAAAACAATTTTTTTTTGCAAAATTCTATTTTATTATTCAACATAGTTGCCTTCAATTGCGGTACAACGATTATAGCGGTCATGTAATTTGTTGATACCATTTTTAAAATACAAATTCTCTTTAGCCTCAAAATAAACCTCAGTTGCAGTGCTGTCCACTCGGCTGACTCGATTGTACTCTGGAGTGTAGTGAAGGAGCCACGTTTCATCCATTGTCACATATCGACGGAAAAATTCGTTTTTATTGCGGTTGAATATCGTTAAACATTCCTCTGAATCATTGACACGTTGCTTTTTTTGATCGATTGTGAGCTCGCGCGGTACTCACTTTGCACACAGCTTTCGCATGTCCAAATATTCATGCACAATATGCCCAACTCGTTCTTTCGATATCTTCAGAGTCTCAGCTATCTCGATCAGCTTCACTTTACGGCTATTCATTATTGTTTTATGAACTTTTTTCACATTTTCGACCGTAACAGTCTCTTTCGGACGTCCACTGCGTGCACCGTCAATAGTGCTCATTTCGTCCAGTTTAAATTTAGCAAACCACTTCTCAACGGTTGATTTTCCTGGTGCAGAGTCCAAATAATGTTCATCAAGCCAAGCTTTGGTTTCAACGGTATTTTTTTTCTTAATAATGCAATGCTTTATTAAGACACGAAATTTTTTTTTTCCATATTTTTCACTCTAACAAAAGTTTTTAACTCCCAATGCTATATCTCACGAACTAATTGTCCGACAACAGTCAAATTTATACACGTGTCGTTTGAAGGTTAGTTCTACTATAAACCTTATGGATTTAATTCTAATACCACCATCTATGTCTTAGCCTACGAACTTTTCAGCCTACATAGAATGGACAGATGAGATAAAACATTTAAGGAGGAATGAAGGAAGAGGAAGGAGGCGAGAAACGAATAAAGAATATAGAAGGTGAAGAAAGAACACGAGATTAAAGAATTAAATAAAATGCTATAGATAAGGTGGGGAAGGTAAATGAGGCAGAGGAAATAAAAGTGATCGATAAACTAGAGGAAAACAGAAAGATAAATATAGAACGAAAAAATGACAATGAGGGAAAAAGATAGGAAAGCAAAGATAGAGAAAAGGGAAAATAACAAAGAGTAAAAGCAAAAAGTTATGAGCGTAGAAAAGAGATAAGAAAAGAAAAAAAAATATATGAGTAATATATAATTTAGGACAGATGGAGCAGACGTACGAGGTAGAAGAAATTAAAGTTATAGATAACGTAGAATAAACTAAGGAGGTAAAGGGGATGAGGGAAATAGATAAAGTAAATGATACACTATCATATGTAACTAGTTATTTTTCTTTGGATATTATAATTTAAAATTGTTTATTATTATCTAATTACATGATATGTATACAAATAGTACTTATGAAGCAAGGAGAAGGAGTTTATTATACTTAATTCCAGTTATTTTTAAACATTCTTGTAGAACTTACTTCAGTCAATGATATATACTCATATAAAGAGTGGGCCATCTTGTGGCTTCTTTTTAAATCATACATTATTTTGATACTGGCAGTTTTTCTCCGTTCGAAATCTTGACAGAAAGTCAGTATGAGTCGCTTTACGATTGAACAACGTTGGGAAATATTGCAAATTTATTTCCAAAGTGAGTGCTGTGTAGCCCAAACAGTGCGTTTGTTGAAAAGAAGTTTTGGCCGTAATGAATCCTCCCACCGCACCTGCTCTACTCAAGTATATGCAAAAAGTTTCTGAGACTGGCATGCTAGTGGACAACACTCATGGTCCTCATCCTCGTACGGTGCGCACAAACGAGAATGTGACTGCTGTACCCGAGAATGTGAGACTCAATCCACGAACATCAACTCGCCGTCGATCTCAACAACTCAACATTTCACCAATTCTGGACAAAGATCTCAGATTATTCGCTTAGAAGGTATAATTAACTCGCCAATTGAAGGCGCACGACCATCCGCTTCGTTATCGCTTCTCAGTTTGGGCCTTAGAGAAGCTTGAATTGGACAACGATTTTTTCGAGAAGCCAATGCATCCACAGAGATGGACAGTTTGGTGCGGATTGTGGAGTGGTGACATCATTGGACCATTTTTCTTCGAAAATGAGGCTGGGAACAATGTTTCGGTCAACGGTGAGAGTTACAGAGCCATGTTATCCGACTTTTTTTAACTAGAATTGAAGTCATGGATTTGGACGACCTCTGGTTCATGTACGATGGCGCGCCATGCCAAACAGCCCATGCCACAATCGAACGTTTGCCCAAAAAATTCCCAAATCGTGTTATTAGCCGTCTTGACGATAACAATTGGCCGCCTCAGATCAGCGATTTTACTTTGGATTTTTTTGTGGGAAACCGTGAAGGACCGATGTTAAGCCAACAATCCAGAAACGATTCAAGCACTTCAGGCCAATACCATCCAAGCAATCCGTGAGCTACAGCCCGTAAAGCCCGAAAACATCAACAAGGTCTTGGAAAATTGGAGTGACAGAATGCGGTTCTGCGAATCCTCTTGAACGAAGTTGTGTTCCATAATTAATGGGAAATTAAAATCCGAAATTTCGTTTAAAAGATATGCAAAGTGGCGATAGTTAATATTTCGTGCCAAATGAAATTGTTAATGTATTCGCTCATACTTTTTTACAATTTTTGTAAGAACAACTCAACCCCTATCAAAGAATCATGTTCAAATCGAGAAAATATATTTATGCCTAGTAACACTGAATCAGATAGTATTGCTAGTATTATTTGACGGAAAAAATCAATGACCGCAGATGAAGATCAGCATCTCAACTTTTCTTTCTTAAGGACTGAAAATTTGTGTGGGCTATGCCTTTAGCTATAATAATTAATTTATCAATTCGTACCCTGACAGCCCTGGATTATTGATCAATTATTGCGCAATTTCTGCTAAAATGTTTGAGCAAGTCTTATTTACCATTATGTACAATCGCGTGCATAAATACTTAAACACTAATCAGCATGGTTTTCTCTCGGGTCGCTACTTACATAAAACTTAAGTGAGTGCATTGGTGGACGTGGTCAGACTGATGTAACTTCTCGAGAGCGTTTGATACACTTGATCATAATACATATATTGGTAAACAAACTAAGTTCCTTTGGTATTACTGGAACGTTTTTAAATCGTATTTCTTCATATCTTGATTCAAGACCTAACTACGTTTTCTACAAAGGTTTTAAGTCGTACATGTTCGTCTCTAGCTCAGTCGCACCTCAAGGCTCTAATTTAGGGCCACTCCTGTTTCTTATGTTTATAGATGATCTTAACACTACAATTTTCTGTCCAGTGTTAGTCTATGAAATTGTGATTTAGAATTGATGGAATTACAATTTTCTTTTGGAGAAATATTCCGTTTCAGCACTATCTATTCAAAGTGATATTTGCATCAATATAATTGATTTTCCTAAATTACTCTCCAAAACTAAGCATTGTTATTCTAAACTATATTATAACAGGAAAATCATTTTTGATAACATTTGCTATATATAGATCTATCTTAACTGATACCTAGAGTGTTAAAATTCAGTAGTTACATTCGTGTCCCCACCTTTAACGGATAAACTAAATTAGAATATCAAATTTAAATATTTCGATAGTGTTTGTGATCCGTGACAGACCTTGAATTTGAAGGAAGGTCAAAAAATTCGGCGAGTGGAACAATGGCTGATAATAACCGGCATAAATTATAATTCATCAAGTCGAGTATGGTAGAATAAGCAAAGAACATGATAATTACATGCAAATTGTGCAAACATCGGAATACTGAGCAGCTACTGCCTAAAATAGATTTGAATGGACAATGTTATCCCATTTGCCGAAGCGTTTTTTTTACGTAGCGAAAGCGGCTTGATTAAGTATGCGGGGGATCAGCATCATTTACATAATACCCTTGAAATGTAAAGGTTTTTTTTATATTTAATTATATTAAATGCCGCATCAGCAAATAAATATTCTTGCGATTAATTACGATTTTATTCCTATAATTATACTATAAAGTGAGTGGTAACGGCCTATTAAATATTATGACATTAAATCAAGATATATAACACGATATCATTAAGAAACTACAACAAAACCTATCCATCGTTAAACTAACCCTAATAGGAAGAGGATATTATGTGCACATGTTTTTATTATTTCGTGTGCATAGGGGACCCTGTCGTATAATCCCTATAACGAGTACGTACGACCCTGGTAATGCCGCCGAATAACGTTCTTCCTGTTACTAAGGATGCCAATAATCTTTTATAGCCACCGAAAAAAAAACGCAATATAGTGAAAGCCGGAGAAATTGATATGCAATTTATGCACATACAGCTGGTATAATGGGGGTGCGGTATCTGCTAAAACATTCGCCGCATCTTCCGCGGGGGAGGATGTCTTAGCAGATGTTTTAGAGACCCTCGTCCCCGTCCCTGGGGGAATCACCGCGCAAACTTTGCGAATCGCGATTGCCTCAAAATTTTGAAATTACTACGCGAGATATCTATTGGGGACTTTCCGCGAACTCGCAAACACAAATAAGTTTGATTCATTGACTTCGGCTAATCAAACTTTCCAGACGCCGGTTCCATGATTATAAGCGCGTCCGAGATACTTTAATAAATAATTGATGTTACTTCAGGACCGTGGCGAATAATTAAGCGAGCTCTAAATAATTAATACGGACGGAAAAGTTAAATTTTGAACGGGACTTCCTGTTATCACGATAATGGACCTAGTTCATAAATATTAAATTAGGGTACGGAATTATCTTAGATAATGATATTAAAGCTTCAAATTAATATACAATTTTTAGTATTATCATACTGATAATAATTACTATTTTCACTACTCAACAAATTGTTTAAATTAAAAAATAAGCATAAATAATTTCAGCAGGTAAATAAATATGTCGGTTAAATTGCATTAACATCTTTTACAATAAAAAATGTGACAAAATTATGAATATATTGAAATTAGGATGAAAATTACCCAAAGAGTTTCAATCAACACATTTCAAGATGAGAAAAAATGATAAATATAAGATACATATTATACTTAAATCATAATATACTTAACCCCTTCCCACACAATTATTTTTGAACGTGAGCACGAAGTGTTTAATTAACAAATAGTTTCAATTATGCTAAAGAATAAATATCATTCTTATTATTGTATTGTAGCATCCTATTTAGGTAATGAAAGTATGCAACCAAATTTACGGCTTCAAACTGTGCGGTCACGTGGAAGGAGGCAGGAACGCAAGAAATCACTTTAATCTCCATACGAAATGAATATCAATAACGCCCATATTTTCCACAGTGAGCAGAAATATTTTTAATGTCCGAGACCCCGTCTAGTAGATCGTGTCTGGTCCACTTGATTAAATTGCATCGGAATTTATTACTACAATTTAACTCGACAATAGAAAACAATAAAGTATTGAAAAGAAAACTCTGCTCGGGACCAAATAGGAGAGAACAAAAGTAACGATAAATCAAGATTTTTGGATAGGAGTGAAACATGCGCCCCCGTTCATCTTCTCTCCGGTGATAATCTCCGTCGATAACGACCCGACCGAATCCGTTCCTACTACATCTCCTTAAAGAGGATAGCTCATTGGAGTTGTAACTTCATATTTTTTTCTCAACGTGTATAAAATAGAATCAATACAATTTTGTTAAAAATTATTATATTTTTATTTATGGTGCTTAAATTGTAAGCCTTAATTTAAGCAATCTAAATTTCTCTTGTCTAAAGTCAGATTGACGTGCTGAGCCATTATTCATGTCAAATAAATAAGGAAAATTTTGTAATTATGAGGTTGCTTCAAGATTGACAATAGTTATCTATTAGTCGACACTTGTAATTCCACAAAAAGTGTAATAAAATAAAGTTAACATAAATTCAAATTTATCATAAACAAGATGTAAACAAAGTAAACTCCACTACAATACAATATTTAAGTAAATAACTTTGCAATAGATAGAAAACAAAGACATAACTTATTATTAAGGTAAAGTACCCCAAGGAACCTGTTATTCGTGCTGAAAAGCTTGGAGCTTCCAATATGGGGGCGGGCATTGTCTTACTGGAAAGTTGGGTCTTCCAACTGCAGAAGAAATGGTAGAATATGGGGTTCTACCACCTCATCCACATATCGCTAAGCGTTCATATTACCTCGGATGAATAGCACCCCATACAATTTGATGCACAGGCCTCTCAACAGAAAATTTCATATTACCATATTTTCCACGTCTTCGCCTGACCCTCATATGGCCATCATGCATCCTTAAACAGAATCGGGATTCATCACAAAATATCACACTATGCACTAGGTTCCAGTGCAGTCGCAACCTACACCACTCCAAATGCTACTGTCGATGTTGAGCCGTTAGTAGCAACACAAGTTGTGGCCGATATGATTGAAAGCCGCAAGTCCTGATTATGCGGTAAAGCGTTCGTTACTTAAACATAGATCGTCAATTGACTTGGTACTAGAGAATCGGCCACATATTGCAAAAATTCGAAGATAGCGATTTTGAACTTCATTCGTTCCATTTTAGGCAAATCGAAACGGACAATCACATTTAGGTAACTTGATATTAATAATATTTTTAGACAATAAAAGGTTAGAAGAAATGAGCATTGATTGTGATTATAAGAGAATTTCAATGTCACGACCAAATTGTTCAAATTGTTAAAGGTAGAACACAGCATTTATTACTAATAAAATGTATTTTGTTTACATTTACTTTGATACAGATTGTTTTCTTCTATGTAGCTTAGATCATGCAAGGTTAATTTTCTTGCAAATATAATCATCATTTATATATCTCACATAGATCACAGTAAAAAAATGTATTATTTAGACGCAGTTTCTTAAAAGCTTCTGACTTAACCATTCCTTGTCTGTATCAATAATTCTTTAAATAAATTGCAGTCTGGTAACAATTTGTTTCCGGTATTTGAGAGTTCGTCTTTTGTCGAGATATGTATATAACATTTTGTCAGATCCATCAACTCCCTTCATAAAAATGTTATAATTGTGAATAATTATTATTTTTTCTTTACGTATTGATTTTCTTTGTAACGGTTATATTTCCTGTTGTGCAATTGGCAGTAATCAATATAACGGAATTATTTTAGAGTTTTTGTCTAGGTATGAGCATGTTACATGGAGGAACCGCATCTTCCCGTAAAAACTTTTGATCGCGGCCACCTGCGGCCACCGTGTTGCGATTACGGAATCCGCATTTTATCACGTTTTGCGCTCTGCGCTAATTATTTTGAATTCATCATATGTAAATCTGGGCAGTCTTGTCTGAACCTTGTAACAGTAAGAAAAATAAACGTCGTTGTAGTTTAAAAATTTTTTTTAAAAACCCGATACCAAGATCGTTCAACATAATTGGCGCAGTCGGTAGGATCTGGTATCAATTGAGAATCAAAAATTAATCGAGAATCGATTCCATTGGCGAGTATCAACTCCTTGTACCAGACCGAAACGAGAACTTCGAGAATCCATCGAGGACTTCTTGGAGTGATTGTTGCAACCAAAGAAACGGGTAACATCGATCCAAAGACGACGACAAGAAAGAAAAACAGCACAGCAGCTGAGCGAGCGTTTGCACGAGATCACAAGGCAGGACAGGCCAAATTGATTTCGTTAATTTGTAACGTAGAGTACCTACCCATTTACATAATTTGTAAAATTCCATTATTTGGAAAGTTTGTTTAAACACTTAATTAAGAAAAAAAATTACAAAATCAATCAAATCTGGAAGAATTAAATAGATTATTTGATTCGATAACGATTGTGGAAGATTCATTTCATTAAATCAACCAACAATGACCACCGAAAATAATGATTCAGTAAGATTACAACTTTTTAAAATAGAATTAGATTCACTACCATGCTTTGAAGGAAATGAACACGAAATCAACGCGTTCTTTCGCGTTTGTGACGCAATTCACGCAAAATATAATACGAGAAATGAATTAAAATTTGTCCTCAATCACACCATTTTTAAAACAGGAAATATTCACAACGAATGCTTTAGATATTTATTTAATTAATTTACCCCAAGACATACAACTATATGTAAGGACGCGAAATCCCAAAGATTTAGAAGAAGCCATTGCTTATGTCCAAGACGACATCAAACTTTAAAATTAGATCAAAACAACACACTAACTATTTACCTGGAAGTAGCAAAATGAACCAATCAAATTTTAAACATGTGTCACAGTTTTCTAAAACGAATATATATTAGAGAACAGCATTTAACCAATTTCCTTTTCGACAACAATCAAACATATTTAGACAACCACAACAATTCCAACAATATCCCCGATTACAATATCCACAAAATCCACCAACTAACGTATTTGCTCCACGAGCGCTACCACAATTAAGACCAACACCCATCTCAAAATTACATTTTCATGAAATTAAACCCGATCAAGTTATTTTAGATGAAGCATCAAACACTTATTATGCACCAATACAAGTAGAATTTCCGTATTGTGACAATCATCAGCCAAGAGACGATATTGACGTAATTTCGTACGATCCCTCCGATTTTACAGATAATAATCCATCAGAATTAGAAAAGACCGACAGTGACGTAAATTTTATCACCAGCCTCAAACAACGATTCACCGGATTAAATAGTTTACCTTACATTAAAATGGCAGCGAAATCTCTTTAATCAGCCCAGAAATAATTGAAAAATTTTATCCAAATTCTACAAAACCCATTAATTTGAAATTGAGTACAGCAAATTGTGTTATTCAACTAGAACAATTAGTTATTAACGAAGTATATAATTCATTAAAACGTTTATATTATTGGCCGAATATGGAAAAAGATATAGAAAAATATATTAACAATTGCGAAATTTGTAACATTTGCAAAAATGACAGAAATCCCCAGAAACTCCCAGTAGCATTGACACCCACACCAACTAAACCATTTTAAGTAATTCACATGGATTTATTTTTTGTTCAAAAACATACTATTCTCACTATTGTAGATGCATTTTCCAAATATGCTCAAGCATATGTACTTCCCGACAGAAATTCAAAAACGATAATTGAAAAAATCACTCTGTATATTTCTCATCACGGAATTTTCAATAAATTAATAACGGACAATGACCCAAGCTTTTGCAGTAATTTAAATACATTTTTAAAATCTCACAAAATTATTCATCATAAAAGTTCGACGGAAAATTCCCGATCAAATGGAATTGTCGAAAGATTCCATTCTTCCTTAATCGAATCCTTAAGAGCCATACAATTAGAATCCAAAAATCTAACCCTAGAAACACAATTACATTTAGCAGTAATTGGTTATAACAATAGTTTGCATACAACCACAAAATTTACACCATTTGAAATTATTTATAGTCAAACAAACAAACCTTTGCCTATTGATGAAACTGATAATAAACTAACAGAAGACTATATTAAGGAACGAAATAAAGCAACTAAAATAATCAATGCACAAGTTAAAGAAAATATTCAAAAAGCCAAGAATAAAGTTCAATAAAAATAAAAACCTATTGACATCGAACCAATCAAGGTAGGCCAAATAGTATTTGTCAGGAGAAATTTAAGACGAACTAAACTTAAACCATATGCACAAAAAGTCACCATTAAAGATTTCAAAGATAAAACTTTTAAATTCAAAAATAGGAAAAATATCCCCACAAAATTAAAAAGAGACTTAGTAAAACATACTAAGAAGTTTACTAATTTGTTACAGGATGAATCTGGCAATAATCCTGATAATAACCACCCTAGCACGAGCTTTCATTTTCATTACTTGATTAATATTATTACTTTTCAATATGATAGTATATTTAGAATTGTAAAAGAGAATGACTTTACTGATCCAGATTTAAACAAAATTTCAAAACAAGCAAATTCAAAATCTAAAAATCACTCGATTTAATATAATACCAGTCAATAGTAATACACGATCACCTTTTGATTTTGTAGGCAAAGCCGCAAATTGGTTATTTGGCATAGTAGATAAAGACGAAAAAATTTATAAAAATATAAAAATATTAAACGAGAACCAAAATAAAATCGCTTATCAAGCAAACTTAAAAACTTCCCTTTTAAAATCAATAGAATGTCAAATTGTTAAAACTCAAAGCTTAATTAATACTAATATGAAATTAATCCAGGATAAAATTAATAGAATTGAAACTTTCGTAAATAAATATGTTACTTTATTAGAATTAATCACACAAACGACGCCTCTTGTTTAGCATACAGTATAACAGTATATGTGAAATGAAGAAGGTAAATAGTCTAGAAGGAATAATTAACGATTAAGCAACGTTAAATATTAAAAAACAAAAATATGAAGACAAGATTGGATAAAGAAGTGTAGAAGAAGTAGTAGTCCACTATGTAAAGTAGGAGTAGGTAATACTATAGTTAGTTTGAAAGACTTCAGGGAGAAGCGAGACATTTTTGGAAGTGAATGAAGGGGAAAAAAGCGGAAATAGACAGACTTAAGACTGAGGTGTGGAAGAATGTATGAAGAAGGGAGACGAAAAGTTTTAGGGAGCTGCTTAATCAAATGTAAAGAGGAAAACGTATATACCGGCGGCATAGATAGTGATGAAACTCGTGATGGAATAATAGAGTGATAAGAATGTGAATGTGTTGTTAAATTAACAACAATTAACAATTTGTAAAATGTTGCAAAAAAGGAAAATAGCTTACCGATTAGTATGAAATATAAGGATAATATTAGTGATAATAGTCAAGGCATGGCAAATCTCTTTGAAGATTTTTTTTGAATCAGTATATGTGCAAAATAATAACGTAGTTAAAAACCGTAACAGACATGTTTATAACGATGTAGGTAATACATTATCAATATCCCTAGAGGAAGTTTTTGCGACAATAAATCTAAATAATTCAGTATGTCCTGGATCAGACATAACCCAATTATTTTTTATCAAAATGCCTGTACAGTATAGCTATTCCAATACACTTACTATTCGCTAAATCTCTGAAAGATTGCCAAGTACCAATGGAAAATCAGTTATATTACACCTTTGCACAAAAATGGGGACCGCAGTGAGGTAATTAATTATAGGGCAGTGAGCAAACAAGCATCAATACCAAAGATATTAGATAACATAGTATCAAAGCAGCTTTTTAATATGAGCAACCACATAATTATAAATGACCAGCATAGGTTCTATGAGAGAAGGTCGACCAGTACCAATATAATAAAACTTTCGTCTTATCTTTCAGATGCCTTGGAAAATAATAAACAAATCGAAGTCATATATACAGACTTTTCCAAGGCGTTTGATAGAGTGAACCAGACTGTTTTAATTGAAAAACTTATAATCCTACGTTTCCCACATATTGTAGTGGATTGGCTTAAAAGTGTTATAACAAATAGGCTTCAGCACGTAAGGTACAAGGAATACATCTCCAGAGCTAAAACGGTAACCTCTGGGGTCTCTCAGGGATCTCACTGTGGACTGATTTTGTTTCTCTTTGTTTCTACACTAAAATTTCGTAGACGCTTCAATGATATGTTATTTTTGTACAAACTTATATACGGAAAAGTATCGTGTCCAGAACTCTTAGCAAAACTAAATTTTTATTTTATACCAGGGGGTTGTAACACACGTTCATAAATACTGTATAAATAATCATATGTATAGAGGCCAGACAATCGCAAATACTCTAATTTATAATACTAATTTCTTTCTATTTATTTAAGAGTCGACTAAGGTCACTTGTTACTTACGTACACTCTATTAGGGCTAAGTGCATGCGTATATAAGTGTGAGTAAGTGAATATGACTATATACGGTGCCAAATAACTTATATAATTTACACTACTTATATTAAATTTTAATATGTATATGTTTAAGCGTAAACTGTATCGCATTTTATAAATTGTTTATAATATATTTTTTGTATCTTAAAGGGGGCAATCCCGTTAATGAATAAATTTACATTAGGTAAAAGAAGGAATAGAGACAGAAATTTTATAATAAAGAAAGTTACAGGGTGTCCCGTTAATGTGGGGAAATGAAAGCACAGATTCCTGGGGCCAAAATATGATGATTTAACACAACATATCTATATCCAAAAATTTATTTATTAATTAATTTATTAATCATATTTTCATCTACCTGATGAAGCCACTGTGTGGTGAAACGCTGTTGTAGTACAAAATTAAAAACATTCAGAAACCCTATACTGTGTCAGTATTTCTTTAAGTGTTATTATGGACTTTCGAAGCAAACCAATTTTATAACTTGAGTATTATTTAATCACTAACATTTCTAGTGTGACCATATTTCATATCTAAAACGTTGCTTAAGGTCTTCAATGTCGTTCGGTTTTATTACATTACTTTTGACATATCCCCACAAAATAAAGTCAAGGGGACTAAGAGCCGATGATCTCGTTGGCCATTCAATGTAACCTCTTTTTATAATCCATCTATTAGGAAAAACTTCCTCTAAATATTTACAAACGATCATAACATAATGGGGTGGAGATCCGTCCTCTTGATGCCATATTCGTTCATCAGGTAAGTCCGGATCTAACGGATTTGGAAATACAGTGGCTAACGCTGGCATGAGGTCGTCTCTAAAAAACCTAAGATAAGTTGCTCCATCGAAGAATAATGGACCTACAATCTGATCACCTATTATTCCAGCCCATACATTGACTTTTTGCGGGAGCCGAGTACGAGTTTCTCGCATCCAATGAGGGTTATGGTCAGCCCAATAACGACAATTTTGACTATTAACGTCAGAATGTAATGCAAAAGTACTTTCGTCAGAAAAATGAATTGATGCTAATGAAAACTGGTTAACAACGGATCAAAATCTCGATACGGAGATTTTTGGTTAAATACAGCTTTTTAGAAACTACTTTCGACAACTTGACGAGCGTATGTGACTGCTTTGGCGATTATTACTATCACTAGCAACTAAGCAATGTGTTTCCAAAGCATCAAAACACAAGTCAAAAACATACAACTTTACGCCGAAACGTGTTCAACGTAAAATTAGTTTTCATTTTTATCACGTTATATTCAAGAAATAAATAGTGTGTTTTATCCCTTGCGAAGAGATCTTTCAAACGAGGTGTCACTTGATATACCTTTCTATTTGAAAAAAAAGGTACTTCTGGATTTTTGGCGAAAATCGCCTATATCGAAGTTATGTATTTTATTCCAGTTAAAGTGTTCACACAGTATAATGGGTTAGTTACACATTCCCCTACTTTTTGTGACATTCATACTAGCATGTAGTCGAAAATCTCTTGAGGTATAGTACCCCAAGCAACCTGTTATTCGTGCTGAAAAGCTTGCAGCTTCCTTTGGAGAAACGGGCATTGTCTTGCTGGAAAGTTGGGTCTTCCAACTGCTGAAGAAACAATATCATCTCATCCATATACTGCTAAGCGTTCATATTGCCTCGGTTGAACAATCCTTACAGTTTGAAGCACAGGCCTCTCAACAGAAAATTGTATGTTATGATATTCCCCACGTCTTTGTCTGACCCTCATATAGCCATTATTAATCCTTAAGCAGAATCGGGATTCATCAAAAAATATCACACGATGTGTAGTCGCAACCTACACCACTTCAAACCTTGCTGTCGATGTTGAGCCGTTTGTAGCAACACAAGTTGTGGCCCATATGATTACAAGTCGCAAGTTCTAATTCTGCGGTAAACCGTTCTAAGGGTTACAAGATGACCTTTGTTACTTAGCAAAAGATCTATAATTGATCTGGCACTAGAGAATCGGCCACTTATTGTAATAAGTCGAAGATATCTCCAACTTCATTTACCAATTTCTTGATGGCAATAATCCTTTTAGACAATGTAAGGTTAGAAGAAATAAGCATTGCTTGTGATTATAAGAGAATTTCAATGTCACGACACCAAATTGTTAAAATTTTTAAAGGCAAAACAGAGCATTTCTTAATAATAAAAATGTTAGGCTTTTGTTTGCATTTACTTTGATGCAGATTGCTTTTATGTAGCTGAGATCATGCAATGTTAAGGTTTTTGCACATGTAATCATCATTTACATAGCCCACAATAAAATAAAAGTGTATTATTTAGACGTAGTTTCTTAGAACTTTTTAACCTAACCATTCATCCTCTATTTTATAATAAATTCTAGAAGTAAATTGCAGTCTAGTTAATGTTTTAGCTGGATCATCTTCCGGATATATTATATAAGCGTTAGTTATAGATATATTTTTTGAGTACAGTGCTATCTCACACAAAAATTAAAAACAACTTCCTTCCGCTATTTGAAAGTTCGTCTTTTATCGAGATATGTATAAAGCATTTTGACATATTCATACACTCCTTTTATCAACACGTTAAAATGGTTAAACATATTGAATATTTTATTTCTTCTTTGAGGTGGTTATATTTCCTGTTGGAGTTCAATATGACGGGATTTTTTAGACTTCTTATCTCGGTGTTAATTTTGAAATATTTTGGATGGCCAACCTGTGCAAATTTTGTCTCATTTAGAATATGTTTTCTATTTTTCTATAGAAAAAATATATCTATGAATAAGTAGTAACCTTTATTAACGTAAAGTCCTAGTGCCAACAATTTCGTAATCACTACATAACCAAAACAATTCTGTTTATTTATTTTATAATTATCATCGCTTGTCTTCATTACCAAAACCAATCCCAGATTGAAGGTTATACAAGTGGGATACGGCAGACAAATGAAGGGTGAAACGAATATCGACGATAGTAGAGAGAAGTATGAATGACAATAACATAATGACTACAGGAGACTAGTTGACATCAAAAGTATACGTGAAATAATGAAGAAAATTTTGAACCATGTGAGAAATGTGAAGTACCAAAAAAAGTAATAATAAAGAGATCTATAGGATTATCGTTACAAGAATGAATAACGAAGTGTAGAAGAAGTAGTGGACCACCATGTAAAGTAAGAGAGGAAATATTAAAGATAGTTATGGAAGTGAATTAAGGAAAGAGCAGGAATAAACGGACTAAAGTCTAAGGTATGGAAGAATGTAGGAAAAAGAGAGAAGACAAGTTTCAAGCAGCATAGTGAAATATATAAAAAGGATAATGTATACTAGATGGAATCCTCCTCCTCTTTTTGAGTAAATTCCTAATCATTATTAAAAGAGTAAAAACCTCCTGAATTCTTTGGAATATCAGAAGAATTATCATACTCCTCCTCTCCCTCATTAGGTAAATGAGAAGATGAAGTAACCGTCTCTAAATATGCAGGTGATACGTCACTTCTCATCAGCAATATTTCTACTGAAGATACTCTTAATAACGCTAAAAGTGCTATAACTAGTGGTGTCTAGCTAATAACCTAGTATTAAATTCTGATAAAATGGGTTACCTGCCGTATAGAAACCCTCGGAATCATGCCCAAATACGAGTACCTAATTTAGAACTTAATAATATTGAAATAAGGGAAGTTTTCATCGAAAATTTTCTTGGTATTACTATTCGTCCAACACTAAACTGGGAGAATTATATTAGTACGATTTGTTCGAAAAATAGATCAGCTAGTTTCGCAATCCTTTCTCTCAATTCAGACATAGTTTTCGAAATCTTTTTATTGATCTGAAACTTACCATTTACTTACTCCTTATATATTTACAACTGCTGCTTATACGTGTTTAATCCAAAAATAAATTCATGACCAATAAAGCTTATAACAAATTGCTTAGTACAAGAAATATAGATAACTTATCTGTGCGTCACTTTATGAACAAAATCCTTACTACATGTGTCTTACATTATTTAATAGACTGCTTCTGAAATTAAAATAACTACAAAAATAAAATCATGCAAATTAAAACTAAACCATTTTCTATAAACTACAAACAAACAAGTCATTATATTTTATTGAAGTTACCACTGGCTAATATTAGAAATATATTTCTGATATAATTCATTGTAATCGAGCAAATTAGCATTTAGCACACTACGACTTCTATCAAAATTAATTGCGAATTGGCGCAGATTATAAAATGGAGCACACATGAATACTTCATTTTCACAATGTCACACTTTTCCAGTAGTAATCGCCCCCAACCTAAATGACTTCACGTTGCGATTAAATAAACATTAACCCAATAACGTCCACAATGATGATGATAACGGCCACTGTTATAATGCCAATTCGTTTCGTGTTAACAACAATGCAGTGCTTTGAAAGTGCACTTAAGGGCCTCTCATTGATGTACTTGCCTACTACTTATTGTAATTTCATTTTAACAAATAAACTCTTACATATAAACCGCATTTATATTATTTTAGATTCAGTCTATTTAGAACGGTCATTAGATCAGAAAACAATTAAACATAAATTATTAATAATCATACCATAAAAAATTACATAAATTCACACCACTATTATATTAATCTAGTATTCATTAACAAATACTAGTTTCAAGTTGTGAAGTCGTTTAGCATAATATAGATATTCAAGATAGCATTGTGGAAAAGAAAATAATTATTATGCAAGTTATATTTCCTAGTTAGTATTCACACTATTTCGCAATTACACTCACAATCGGCAAAACCGATCTTTATCTGTCGGAATCGTTTAATTATTAATTAGGATAATTTATTGACCGCTTATGGAATAATAATTAATATTTATTGCGATTATTGGATTAAATCAATGGCTGCTGTTACACGGTCATTTCATTTCTTTAACATATGCAGGAGAGCTGTCAATGAACGAGATTTATTTTGACTGATATAAAAATTGCCTAAGCATTCGTTAATACGAGAGTTTTGTTATTTAATCCGTAACTCATTAATTTAATTATACGCATTTGTAATGTGATTAATGGCGTAATCAAATCAGCGCCCAAATATTTTTTGGGGCGTTGAATACTATTGTAGAAATATGTCAGGAAAATAAATACAACAATCTGAAATATAACAAGTGTTCTAATTTAATAAAAATGTAATTAAGTCCTTTACGTTGTATAAAATTAACTAATAATTAGATTTGTAGATTTACGAAATATTTTCATGTTTTTCTTATTATTAGTTCTAATTTAAAATTACCTAATGTTATTTCTTTTTGTCCTTACTAAACATGCACCACCTATTTGAGGAAATTCTTTAAATAAAATAATATAGTTGTACAATATTTAAGGAATTAAGTAATGATGATTAAATAATAAAAGTGTTTTCTTTATTCTTAATATCGAAATGTACCACGAAGTGAATGCTTTTAAGATCCAAGGACAATATTTAAAGATTATATCGATGAGGCTGTTACTTCTTAAAACTTTATTATATCACTTTTAAACAAAACATTGGTATTCAAAACATCTTCATTCATACATCTATTTGATGATGTTACTGTGTAAGGAATCCATTGTCGTAGAATAATAAAAATAATTGAATTTTTGATACCAAACAATATGTTTTGTTTAAAAGTGATAAATATACCTGAGCTCTAATTAGTATAAAAGCATTCATAGACTACTTTTAACTGGTTTGACACTATGAGGTCAATTTTGAACACATACATCATTCACCTCTAATACTACGTTGTCATGATTTGTGTGTCCTAATGAAACAAACACCCACACAAACGGAATTGGCGATTGCAAAATGCCATAATCCTATTAGAAGTAAGCGTACACATCACAACTAGAAAGCCGAGGCAGAAATAAAGCCGCCACAATGCCACGCATGTCTGACAACAGCTGGTTCAATTGTACACAATGCCCATTTAATAAGCCAACAATAAATAAAGAAACAAACACATAATGCGGTCGTAATTTTTACTTCCTTCAGCGTTGCACAAAAATGACAGTGGCAGCACTCGTGACAGACCTTCAGTTGCGTTGCAAAAGTGAAGTCATTTGCCTATTTTTAGACCACCTTAGTGGAATATATGGGGACGCAATATGTACGTACAGTGAACACAGAGTTCGATCTAATTACGATACGTGCATGTCTTGTCAACGTCATGCGATATTAGAAGTAAATTGTGTCTTTAGGTAACATTTAATCATGTGTGAGTAGCTCGGATTTAAATATCACGTGTAAATTATGTTGTTGTTTGTAAAGGTTACTGATATGAAATGGAGTAATCATTTAATCTTTCTTTTTAAAATTATTATTCATATAAATATTTACTACTTAGATAAATTGAAATTTAAGCGTTGCACTAAAATCCTGTTTGAGAGGATAACCACCAAAAAATCAAGGGAACTGTCGCTATTGACAGCACCTTTATGGTAATCTTGATTGACGGTTTACCCGAAGAGTTAAATATTCCAAAGTAAAACTCGTTTCCCTGTCTCCGACCGATTGAAAATAATTTATAAAAATAATTTTATGTTAAAAAAAAACATCATAAAGAACATGGTAATTTCAGAAATAATTAGGATTAGTACTATTATAGGAAAACTAAGGCAAAATGTACACACAGAATATTTTTAAACAATCGAAAATAATGTTTATGGCGTATATATAAGTCTATATATGTTGCCACACCCCTTTTATACTGAAGGTATATTGCGTCGTTTAACTAATATCAAATAAAAGAAATAAAATGTATTACCAACAATTGAACTATTTAATGTAGACGTCTTGATGAGATTGCGATAAGTCCGCGTTAATACCATAAGCAGAAGCTTATGTAGAACAAAAGATAAGTCAAAATCAGGACATGTCAAAATAGGTGCCGAAACTAAAGCATTTTTAATTCCTTCGAGAGAAAAATCATTAGTCCAAACAAAACTTTTCCGTTTGTGTAATAAGACGAATAGCCTATAATAACACGACGCCATACCCAATAGTCTTTTACTTCACTTTGATTAGAAAGGCTAACAATCGATTTAACTTTATCTGGATCAACCTGAACACTACCACGATTTACTATATAACCCAGATATTTCAACTCACGCTTGCAAAATACACACTTATCTTGACTCTTAACTTCTCACCAAGCGTTTTCCAATGAATCAGGTCCTAGAGAAAAGGACACATCCACTTTGGGGGGGCGGGGGACATACCATTAATGCTAAGGCAGGAAGAGGCTGCCCATATAAGGAGGTAAGGAGGAGTGCTGTCTCCACTGCTATGGGCAACATAGGTAGATGAGCTTCTAGGATATCCACGGCTTAGGATATGCGGATGACCTAGCCATTGTCATCAGGGGCCGGTTCGCGGGAGTTGTCTCGGAGCAAGTACAAAGAGCCCTAAACATAGTAGACAATTGGTGCAAAGAGGAGCGACTGGCAATCAATCCCTAAAAAACACAAATTGTCATCTCGTCGTAGGAGCAGGTGTCGTAGAATGTGCGGAAAAAATGGGAACTAAACCCTAAAATAACTCTATGGCTTTACATTAGGGTGATAAGACACATCATAGCCTATGGAGCTAAGACAAATCAAAAGGGGGCGATATGACTCCTGAGCACTACACAAAGACTAGTCGTATCTGTCTGATATTGTACAGTTACGAGTAACGTTCAATGAGTGACTGATGGTTAATTCGAAATGGCAAAAAAACATTTCTTTTGGATTCCCTTCAACCACCGAAAATAGATCATCACAATCATAACAATGCGAGCACTCGCACATCGGCTCAAACAAGAGACTCTTTGTGAATGAGAAAGTCGAATTAATGTGTCATTCACAAATCCTGTTTTGATATACAATGACTTTTTTATTTCTTCAGATCAGAACTAATTTTTCAACGCCCGAAGAAGCGGTTGATACGTTCAAAATGCATATACATCTGAAGTGCAAAAAGTGCTTAGAAATTTGGTTCAAATGCAGAAAAACTCATGTTTTAAATAATATATTCTAATTTCTTGATTTCATTCTTAAAAATATTTACCTAAGGTCTTAAGTTTTACAAAAAAATCCTAAATTTTGATCAAAATATGTTTTATGGCTTACAACGTGATAAAAAATATTAAAGAAAAGTATTTATGGTAATTAACTTATGGATATTCTATGATGACTGTGTTGTTATTTTAGATGCTTAATATTTAGTGATAATTTCAAAAACCAACGAATGTTACAGTAATATGAATAAAAATATATTTTGTAAACAAAATACCGTAAGACAGAGAAGGAGAATATACATTTTAAACTTAAATAAATTAATGATTTTCTTGATTTATATGCTTTATAATACTTTTATTTAGTGAAAATATTCTTTATTAAAATGTATTTTGCATAAATTGTAAAAGCTTTAAAAGTAATAAACATAAAACAAGTATACACATCTACATGTTCTGCATCCCTTTACTTGACTATTTGTCTATCCTCTGTTACAATCATCACCCTGTAACAACCTTACAGAACCTTAAAGTTGCAGAAAGATTTCCTATGCGTTCCCAGAAATTCCCTAAATGCAAATTTTTTACCACATCACTCCAAGAATTAATTTCAATGATGGTTCAATAAATCAACTGTTAGCAATCATAAACTCTAGATTGATTCCCTAGATTAAAAATAAAATAAAAACGAAGGCACGATTCCTTTTGTTTTGCCTCTTTATTTAAAATTACACGTGACTATAGTTTCGATTCACCGTTAGTCATTATCAAAATTTAAAATTACGAAATCTAACCTATTTATAGAAAGCAATTAACCTTTAACTGCACAGTGTTGCAGTTCTGCAACGTTTTTATTTCTATCCTGTGGTGCCATTTCAGATTTAGTTACGGAAAACATTGTGTAAAATGGGAACATCATTATCACCTAATAGAGGTCCTTCTTCCGCTGATGCAAATCTTTATTTTCCCGTAATTTAGAAGTAAGTTCTAAACTAAAAAATATTTAATCAAAATTTAAAAAATTCATGGAACTATGGGTTAAATAGGGGCATGTACATTACGTCAATCTAGTAGATAATCAGGGGAATTCCCGGGTTAGTCTTGCTTTTTAAAAGTTCAACTGCTTCTAGTACATTCAATTACTTCCATTATCCGTTAAGTAGATAAAGGACAGATAAATTTTTAAAGCCAAAATTAAAAGCCCCCACTATTAAACATTTGATAAATAAAAATAAAATCAGTAGGAAAGACCAATGGTCGATAACCAGTCAACTAATGTACTTAAGATTTATTAGTCATTACTTCAGTTATGTATCCATCTGAGAATTAATATTATCTATCTAAGGAACTTGATGAACAAAAAAAAAGTTTAATTTTCATCTACCAATAATCGCTCCTCGGATAAACCACATCGCTTACAATATCGCCACTGCGCAAACAAAAAAAGATGTAGTTTATACAGATTTTTGAAACGCATTTGATTGTAATTGTGTAATGTTTCAATCATAAAACTGTCATGTTTGCATAATTGTAATCATTTTGTTGAATATGGTGGATATCGTTCAATGCAGTATATTCCGACCAGTGGTGTACCACAAGTGTCTAATTTTGGTCCATTATTGTTTGTGTTCTTCATTAACGATATTGTGCGAGATATTTCTTCCAATGTGTTATTATATGCTGGTGATGTAAAATATTCAGAGCAATAAAATCTACTAATGACTATAACATTCTACAAACTCGAGGTTTTATGTAAAGTAAACTCACTTGAATTTAATATTGATAAATTTTAATGTCTCTGCTTAAAAGTTAAACGTTCAGTATACATTGCTTATGTCTGTAATGCTAGTTTAAAACTTCTTGGCTTCATAAAAAGGATATGTAGCGATTTTAGTGATATCAATGTCATCATTAAATTGTATAGAACGTGTGTCCGATCGAAATTAGAATAGTGTAGTTTAATTTTGTGACACAACATATCACAACCAAAAACTGGCATTTTAAAAAGTTCAAAAGAATTTTACTAGATTACCTTGCTTTAGTCTATTTAATAATGTTACAAGCTTGTAAATGGGTTTGTGGATGATCCTAATTTATTATCCCAGTTAAATATTTACATATCAATAATAACTTCTAGAAGCACAAGCGTATTAAGGTATTCTAGAGCTAATACATGTTTATATTTTAATTCACCAATGGTTATGATGGTCATCATTTTTTTAAATAATTTCTAGCCTTATTTAGTAATAATATAAATTTTACTAGTTTTTTAGTATAAATTGTCCCTCCCTTTAATGTACACTAAGATATTGAGAAAATATGATAGAGAGAAAGAAATTGATAGAATTATACATGAAGAATCAGATAATTCATTCAGACACATATATTTTGACCAAGAGCTATCGACCTGTGGTCTTTCATCCTAGAATTAACAATCGCCGAGATGTCTCAGTACAACAGGAGCCCTTAAGAAACAATCGCTAAAATTCACGGCCGAACTTTTGAACCAAGATAGGAAAATGGCCAAAACAATAGTAGGTCTGATGATACGACACTGCAAGCTCAACAAACATATGAGCAAAATAGGCCTGGTGGAAGAAGAACCTTGCAGATTCTGCATAGAGGAAGAAGTGGACTCGTTCCACATCCTATGTCATTGCGAGGGCCTAGCAAGGATTAGATATCAAAAGCTGGGCACTACAAACCCAAGCGAGGAGACCTATGCCCAAGCCCCTCTGGCAGGGCTAATAGGATTAAAAGGTCGCGGTGGAACAGGCGCTGACGCCACCCATATAACATCTACATCTACAACACTCTCAAAATCTCGAGGTGTTTTTCGAACGTAGGAGTTACTAATATTATATCGTACAAATAGACGAAAGCATATGGTTCTAGTTCCGGGCGTAATACAAAATCTACAAACGCTGAAAAGTCGCAGGTGCATTGTGCAACCCAAAAGGCATAAAATGATATAATCCACGGCCAGGAATAATTAAAGCAGTACACTGTTTGCTTGATTCTTCCATTTCCACTCGCCAATACGGGGACTTTATATTTATAGTGGATACATATTTGGCCCCTCTAAGTTTATCCAATATAGCAGAATTTAAGGAAGAGGGTAACTATATTTTTTTAGTTACTTTTATTAATTTTCTAAAATCGACACAAAATCCCGTCCTTCTTTTGAACCATTAAAATTGGAGACGACCAAGCACTCAAAGACTCCTCACTTACACCCAGTTGAAGCATATTATCTAATTCGGAATCAATCAATTTTTAAATATGTGGGACACAGAATAATATCTTTGTTCAATTGGAGGACTATCAACATCAATTTTATGTTGAACAACATTAGTCCGTCCCAACAAACCTGACACTTTTTGAAATAATTTGACGTTAGTTTATTTAACTCATCAACCTGACCCTGTGATAAAAACTCGCAAGTCTATAGAGAATTTAACTGACAACTATTTAATCCTTCTGAAGAAAAATACCACTGTTTGCGCCGAAGATCAGGAACAACACCCATCTTAATCCAGAAAGAAATTCCCAAAACTACCATATGTCTTAATTTAGGAACTCTATACATATCAATCACAGCAACTTTATCTTTCAATCTAATTGGGATTGAAACAATTCCAACATAAACACTAGCAAACCCGTTCACAAGAGTATAAGAGGTTTCTCCAACATTCGTAAAATGTAAACCCATTTGCTTTCAAGATGTTCTAACAATCTTGATTTATAAAGCACCAGAATCTAATAACCCATAAAATTCTCTACCATAAATCGAAACTGATAAAATATAATCTAATACTGGTTTAGTGTTAATCAACAATTCGTGACTCGGAGAAAAATCTAAACTCGAAATATGGACACTACATTTATTCAAAGAATTAGAATTTTTGATCTGATGATTTGAAGAGAAGCCTAGCCGATCCCCTAAGAACTCTTTCTTCCGTTTCCCGAACTATTACAGTTTGGACATTGAGGTTTCTGTACGTCATCTTTACCGCAGCCAAAACATCTTATTAAACGTTTATTACATGATTTGGATCAGAAGGGAACAGAAAAAAGAATTAGAAAGTGCGAAGGACAAAAAAGAAGCAAAAGTGGGAATTACAGAGCAGGAAATGGACGACATTAAAGAAATCATGAAAGAGATGATGAAATGACGAGGGAAGTAAAAAAAAGGACGGAAGAACTGAAAGAAGAGATACAAAGTATGAGGAACGATTTGAAGCAAATGAAGAAGGAACATTAAAAGAAAGAAGAGGAATGGAAAATAGAGAGGACAGAAATGATAAAAAGAATCGAAATGCTAGAATTGAAAGAGAATGAAAAAGACAAAAGAGAGAAGAAAAATAACATAATAATAACAGAAAGAGGGGACTTGGCGGATAGTACGAAAAAGAGTATCGAAAAGAGTATTCATAAAAGAAGAGCTTAACGTGAACACAAAAATTATTAAAGTATACAGAACAAGTAAACAAGGGAAATTGAAAGTGGAGGTGGCGGAAGTAGAAACATGGGAGGGAAAGCAAGAAATTATGAAATCCAAAAGCAATCTAAGAGGTAAAAGGATCTACATCGAACACGACCTAACATCAGAAGAAAGAAAGGTCCAAAAACAAATTACAAAATGAACGGGATACAGTACATCTGGAACCATAAAGAAAAAGTGCTGATAGCAAGCGAGAATTATATAGGAATGAAAAAAAGGAAGGCCAAGCTGAGAAAAAGGACACGAATAAGGATAAAAAATAAGAAAAGGGGAAAATTTAATTAAACACAAAAATGCAAAACAGAATAAACCAAAAGAGACCATAAGTATGGGAACGTGGAATGTGAGAGGTCTACATGCATATACATAGCATGAGGAACGATTTGAAGCAAATGAAGAAGGAACATGAAAAGAAAGAAGAGGAACGGAAAAATAGAGAAGATGGAAATGATAAAAAGAATCGAAATGCTAGAATTGAAAGAAAATGAAAAAGAAAAAAGGGAGAGGAAAAATAACATAATAATAACAGGAAGAGGGGACCTCGTGGATAGTACGAAAAAGAGTATCGAAAAATTCATAAAAGAAGAGCTTACAGAAGCATACAGAATAATTAAACAAGGGAAATTGAAAGTAGAGGTGGCAGAAGTAGAAACATGGAAGGGAAAGCAAGAAATTATGAAATCCAAAAGCAATCTAAGAGGTAAAAGGATCTACATCGAACACGACCTAACATCAGAAGAAAGAAAGGTTCAAAACAAATTAGAGACATTGCCAAGGAATAGAGAAAGAAGGGAAATAGGGTAAAGGTAGAATATAGCAAAATGCAAATGAACGGAATACAGTACATCTGGGACCATAAAGAAAAAAGGCTGATAGCAAGCGAGAAAAAAGGAGCAGTCAAAAAACTAGAATTATATAGGAATGAAAAAAGGAAGGCCAAGCTGAAAAAAAGGACACGAATAAGAATTAAAAAAATAAGAAAAGGGGGAAAATGTAATGAAACACAAAAATGAAAAACAGAATAAACCAAAAAAGACCATAAGTATGAGAATGTGGAATGTGGGAGGTCTAAATGGAAAAGAGGATGAAATAGTAGAAGAAATGAAAATGCAAAACCTAGATTTTCTAGGAATAACGGAAACAAAGAAAAAAGGAACAGGAATGAAAGAACTAAAAGACGGGTACTGGCTGCACTGGTCAGGCATAGATATTAACAGTAGAGGTGCAGAGGGAGTATGCCTGATAAAACCGGATAAAGTGAAAAATATTCTGAAAGAAAGACATATAAACGGAAGAATGCTCGCAATGGAATTAAAGTTGGACAATATAAATGTATGGATATTAATAGTGGGATATCCACAGAACGAAAGTGCAAGGAAAGAAGCGAAAGATATATTCTTTGAAATAATGCAATCGGAAATTGACATAGGCAACACAAATATAATAATAATATAAGATATGAATGGAGGGGTGGGAAAGAATAACGGAAAAATTGAAAGATATATGGGAACCCATGAAGAAGACACAAAAAATATTAAAGGAAGTAGATTGATCGAACTATGCGTAGAAAATGATTTTATAATAAATAACACAAAATTTATGCATAAAAATATACACAAATATACGGGAGAAATAGAACCCAGGAAGGAAAAATGCACCATAGATTACTGTATAGTTAATAAAGACAATTGGAAAGGGATAAAAGATGTAAAAGTAACAAGAAGTGCAGAGATTGGAAGCGATCACTACTTGCAGAAAATTACAGCAGAAAATGTAACAAGTGAACAAAGAAGAAATATAGCAAAAAATAAATAAAAAGCCATAAACTGAAAGAGGAAGAAACACAGAAATATTATCAATTAAAACTAAAGAAACAATTCGAAATAAGAAATAAAAAGGATATCAAAATATAAACAAAATGGAAAATTCACTAATCCACCTCAGGTATAAATTCAGACCTTCAGTCGATTATATTTCATTCTTGTGTCAGTTGCCGTACATATCTGAGTAAGTTATTTATATTTCATTATATTTATTATCATGTTTCATTATATTTATTTTAGTAAGTGTTTTTATTTGTATTTAAAATCAATTTTATAATAAAGCTGTACTGAAGAGAGCGAAAGTTCGAAACACGTGTCTGCAGAAATCAGTTTAAAATTCATTTTTCATAATTTTTCATGTTATAGTTACATTTAAACAATCTAAAGTACATTTTATCATATATTAGTTTATTCAGCAGAAATAATTTCATTCAAATTAGTGTTGCTTTAATAGTTGTACTATTTGTAACACGCAAATTAATTTGTATTATTCAATGTCTGTCGAAGTATTAGCTAGAGAAGTAGTTGTTTCAAATTAATTTGTTTTATAGTCTTAGTAAGACTCATTGTTGTAGATTCACGAAATGTTTTCGTATTTTTAAATTTATTATTTAATTTTCTACAACGAACTAAAGGATTTTAATACATTTTATTATGAGAAAAATTAATTAATTAAAAGATAAGCATATATGTTTCATAGACTTACAGAAAGCCTTCGACAGAGTGAAAAGAGTGGACTTGTGGAAAATACTACAAAAAAGAGGAATAGAAAAGGCATGATAGGCATAATAAAAGCGTTGTATAGAAACAACAAAAACAAACGAGGAATCACTTGAATTTGAAACCAAAACAGGATTGAAGCAAGGATGCGTACTGAGTCCGCTACCATTCTCTCCGATTATCGACGATGCAATAAAAAGTTGTACAGCAAAATGTAAAACAATAAATGTGGGAAATTGGAAAATGAAACCAGTGAATGTACAAGAACTCTTATTTGCAGATGATATGATACTAATAGCTGAGTCAAAAGAAAAACTACAACACAACATATCGGTATACCAAACGGAATTGAGGAAAAGTAATATGGTTATATACACAGACAAAACAAAGATTATGATTATAGCAAATAAAGAAAAAAACATAAAATAGAATTAGATGGCAGAAATCTAGAACAAGTAAAAAGTTACAATTACCTAGGAAGAATGATAGAAGAAAATGGAAAAAGAAACAAAGAAATAACAGAAAGAATAGGAAAAGTTGGAAGAATATACAAGACACTAAAGAATACTTTCCTGGGAAAAAAGAAAATATCAAAGGAAATAAAAACAGAAGTAAACAAGAAAGTAGTAAGGCCAGCATGAATATATAGAAGTGTATCTTGGACAGTAACAAAAAATATAAAAGCAAATTAACAGCTATAGAAATGAGGTTTCTAAGAAAAATAGAGGCAATTACAAGAAGAGATAGAATCATAAATAATATTGTGATGGAACAGCTAAACATAAAACCAATAGATAAATTGATAGATAAGAGACATCTTGGGTGGTTAGGATACATGTACCATATGGAAAATGATAGAAAAGAAAAGGAAATATACGAAGTCAGAGTACCGGGAAGAAACATAGTAGGGAGACCAAGGTTAAAATGGAACCAACAGACTAGACAAGCAGCAGAGAAAAGAGGGAGATATGCCAGAATGCTTGCACAAAATAGGGAGGAATGGAAACAAAGGATCGAGAATGGAGAAGACAACATTAAAATTTAGATTAAGTTAAATATGTAAATATGTAATAATAGGTATTAGTTCGACACTGAAAGGTAAAAGAATGTATAGATTAAATAAATAAATGACAGCTAAATAGACACCTATACGAGTTGTTAATAATTTAGCTCTAAATGAAATAATCCCACTATCTTGGGAATACATTCTACTACTTTTTATGTCTACACAATACTTCGTTACTAGTTTCAATTACACAGTAATCATTATCTAACTAAGACCTAGTTTGTAAAAATAAAAAGTAGTATAAAAAAGTTAAACTTTTTTCTGTTATTCATTGAAAATGTATGACGAAGTGAACGCCTCCAAAATTCAAGATTTAGTTAATTTTTGTTTCTAATACTATCACAGCCAGAAAACACATCAATTTCATCTTTGAGAGCAGAATTTTTCTTATCACAAATTTTAATCTTAGAATCATTATCTACAATCGCTATACAATGATATGTTCTTCTCTGTTTTTCTAAACGTATTATTCCTCTAAGACATTTTCTCACAATTACCCTCAATCAAACTTCTAACGCGTAATTCATATTGTAGCTCATGGGCAGCTAGCTAATCTATTAACATTCATCTTTAAGAGAGAAATGTCAATCAATTATTATTAAAAATGAAAGCAATTTTTTTCAATATATGATGCTATATTTACCTCGTCAATCACACAAATTCAATAATATTAATAAATTTAATAAACCAAACAAATTTGAGGCAAATCCTTTTTATCTATGGCCACACGTTGGACGCCAAAAATATGCTACACCCCTTTTATACCGGAGGTGTAGTTGTTTGACTAATATCAAATGAAATATATAAAAGGGCCGGTGAACGATTAAAATTAGTCTAAACTAAATATTAAATGAAATATTCGTTGTAAAAAAAATGAAATTTAACAACGTACCAAAGAAATGCTGAAGAAAATTTAATGACAAATTTTGGAAATAATAAACAAACGTAAATAAAGTTGTCTACACCATAAATTAAAAGAATATCAATGTAGAACGTTTTTTAACTGCATCATTGAATTATTCAATCGAAAAATATTTAAACTTTTCGTATTAACCTCAATAACTTTCTAACGCAATAATTTACCTGTATTTTTATTGTATTACATATTACCATCACAATTAATAAATAATCGTAAGAGGTCACTAGCATAATAGATAATCGCGTTGAAGAACTAAACAGGCAATAACGTAACAATATGCGATATTGCTTAACATCCCATCGATATGCGGTAATGTGTAATTACCTTACACATAATATAATTACGACTGGCCATTAATTATTAACATTATTCGCGAACAGATTGGTTATTAATAATAATTCTCAGTCGGAACGATTACAATTGAGACACCGCCGTTAATGATCGTGAAAAAAGAAACGACGAAGACAAATGGTTTGTGGATGTTAAACAAATATAATTTACAATAGTTTAAAATAGGTGATTATGTTTACGTGGAGGTAACGTATGGTCGCTCTACCTTGAAATTTCGCCGGAGGAAATTCTCCGCATAGTAATTACAAACAAAGGCTGCGAAGTGAATTTTATAAGATTATACCAACGATTATATTTGAGTACCAATAAAAATGATAAATACAAAGCGGCAATTACGTCGATAAATTTATATGTGCTGGTTATGATAATGATTTTTTTATTTGTCATGCACACGCGTATCCTGTAATAGTTTTATAATCGGTGAATAACAAGTATTTGATCGAAATCTATTTTAAAACACATGTCTACTGGTTAAACGTTATATTAAATAAGTATTTTTTACTATATTGTAAATTATTCAGAATATTAATAAAAATCTTAGTATTGAAGACGAATTTGTTTAATTCATCTTTATTTTTTTTTAAATTACTTGCCACTAACTAAGAGATAAAAAAATTGAACTAAAAGGGTAAAGGTTTTCAGAAAAATGAAAGAAATAATACAAGTAACTTTGTTAATATAATATGATTTACGCAAAACGCTTCACGTTAAAGCAATAATGTTTTTTAGAAAAATTAACACAAGGATAAGTTGTTTTCTGCAATTATAAAGATTTTCATAAAGTAGATTAACCTGAATAACCTAAAACTAACATAGCAAAGTCATAGGACGCAGAAGATATTTTGCTTGAATTTGCACAACAATCAATTATCAAACTAATATAATTAATCAGAAATAGCGAACGATGTCACTATTTCATGTACTGTTTTATGCATCTGAAATAAAATTTTCGAGGAAATTAATTAAAAAATAAAGATGTTACCATAAAGGTACACTCTATTGTCTACGCGTTGCACTAGGACCCTGTTTCGAGTGGATAACCACCAAAAAATCAAGAAAACTATCAACAGTTCCACACCAACAGTACTATTCTGACGAGACATAGAGTTCGTAACCTGTCAGCAGTTGCTAAAAGAATAAAAAAGCAATAATCGATTAATATTTTACTTAGTTCTAACCATAAATTAATTACTAGTAATGACCCTCTCAAATTTAAAAGGGACCTTATATTGATGGAAAGAGCTCAATTCCAAAAAGTGAATTTAATGAGAGAAAGGAAAATAATGAAATGGACATTTCAATTAAATACCAAAATAATCGCCCAATTATCACCCAATTAATCTCATCCGATAAAACAGTAAAAAAATTAACAAGCTAAATATTCATTTACATAATGCATGATTTTTCTGCATATGTTAATTTATCTAATCATCATGTACTAATTATCCTTGAAACATGGCTAACAGAGGACATCTTCAACAGTGAACTATACTTACGTTCCCTCAATATCTACAGATCGGACAGAACATTATTTTCAAGTAATAAATTACGTGGCGATGATGTCTTATTTGTCATAAGAAAGGATATTTCATCTTGTCAAGTATTAATGAAGTGGAAGAATGTTTTACCTCTCATCCAGCAAACGTTTATGATTTTATTATTGGAGGGGCATATATACCACACAATTTAAACATTTCAAAATATGAAAAAACATTGTGATAGTGTTGAACATATAATGGAATCATTTGCTAAGAGCAAAATTGTAGTATGCTAGTTTTAATAATACTAACTTAGGTGTCACTTCTGTAAACCAACTCAGCTACATACATATATCGCTGAACATTTTGGATTACTTAATCTTTTTCAACTGGTATAAGACCCTAATCCAAGAGGAGTATACTTGGACTTAGTGTTTAGTTAGGGCAGTGCTCTTAAAGTGTTTTATGCTAGTGATGTTTTATGCGGTAATAGTATACTTCATATTGGTTATAACAGCTGACATTTACAATACACTTAAATCCGAAGAAAAAGTGTTTATTTGTTTAAAGATGATGACCATGAAGCAATAAATAACAACTTACCATCAATGACCTGCGATTTAATATTTTCTAACAATGAGTTTGAATAAGTTATAACGGTTTTTATGATATAAAATATTTAAGTAAAGTGATAGAACTTATCCTATTTGTTTTAACAGAGAACTTATAGATTCAATACTCACAAAACGGAGTCATCATTCCAAATATAAATCAACTGGAATGATTAGTGATTATGACTTATTCAAGATCAAGCGCGATGAATGTAAAAGTATGTGCAATTTGCTGTATTATTGTTATATTTCAAAATGCGAACAAAAAAATAATAAGCCTAAATATTTTGGAATAACGCGAATAGTCTAAAAAAGAGCGATGGTATTCCCAAGAAAATGGTTTTTATTGATATTACATGTAATAGCGGTCAAACCATAATAAATCATTTTGCAAACTTTTTTTTCGTCGGTTTACGAGATAAATAATTTAAATGCCAGCCATAAATTTTGTTAGTATAAAATCAAAATATAATCAATTTATAATTCACTTCATAATGATGATAAAACGTCGAAAGTCGAGTCGTGCTGTGTTGTTTAGATTTATATAATTGTGCCTACACGTTATATAATATTTTTATAATAATTATTTGTGGTTAAAGCAAAGTGAATTTTTCGATTCAGTTCTAGGTAGTTTCTTAATAAATTACGTTTTTACAATTTCCAAACCAATTTATTTGTTTTTCAACAGATATTTAACCGATGGATATATTCGTGATATACGGAAGGAAAGATTTATCACTCTGATTTTTAAATCAGGGCAAAGGTATTTAATTTAAGACTACAGAGGAGTCTGTATTCAATCGGCAAAACCTAAAATGCTCGACAAAATTGTGTGTCAACGTTTTGTATTGATGAGCAGGAGTGTAGATCCACATGTACCATTTTGCTTAATTATATAGATTATTTGATAAATCCCTTCAAAAGTGGTAGGCAGGTTGATTCATCGTACACCGATTTCTCGAAGGCATTTGATAAAGTGGATCACATTATATTAATATCAAAATTAAAAACTTTAAGATTAAATGAAATTGTTGTAAATTGGTTAAATTTCTTTCTAATAAACAGAACACAGCAGGTTAACATTAATAACTACATATCTCATAAATTGGTGGTATCCTCAGGGGTACCACAAGGAACTCTTTATTTTTGTTTTTAAAAAAGACTTACTATTTCCAGGAGCTATTAGAGGGAGAGAACGCTTTAGAAGGAAATTATGAAAATGAGAATGAAGAAAATGAAGATGACAATAAAGATCTAATAAATAGAAAAGAGCTAATGAAAATAATGGGAAAAATTAAAAACAAAAAAGCTCCAGAACAAAACCAAATAACAGAGGAAATGATAAAAAAAAACATAGTGAAAAAGGGAACAGAGTTACTTGTGAAAATCAACAACAAACATCCCTCCGTACCCTAACAAAACTCCGGCATCCTCTTAATCCTCAACACAATCTCTCTAAACAGCTCCTTTATGACACTACATTAATAATCCCCATCCAAGAACGCCTTCGATTTGTATCAGAAAAATTCTCCAAAAATCCTTTCAACTTCCATATATTATCCCTTTACTGTCATCCTAAAAACCCCAGTATAAATCCTTTAAATTTAAAAATCCCAATTCAACCATATTCGATTTCATATCATCATTTCATCCTTTTACGCATTAACGACTGACGCCATAGGACTGGACAACACAAGGCGGAAAGACCTCTGGTCGATAGCCTTTTGACAGATTAACCCACTCATTCATTATTCACTATGTTATTGTAAATATTGTAAAATTTGTCAATAAATATATGTATCTATCTTCGACAAGTAAATATGGGAAGTGCAGCAGATAACCAAAGACTGGCAGATGGCGCTAATTATACCTATACACAAAAAAGAAAACAGAAATAATATGACAACTACAGAGGTATAAAGTTACTATGCACTAACATAAAAATATTTAGACAAACGAACAAGAGCAGTAACGGAGAAGACACTAGAAGAAGCACAAAGTGGATTCAGAACAGGAAGAAGTATCCAGGACCTTCATGGTAAGACAACTGACAAAAAAGATGCTACACGAAAAGAGAAGAGTATACCTAGGTTTTATTGACATATAGAAAGCCTTCGAAAAAATACCAAGAAACAAATTATGGGAGACATTAACCAAAAAAGGAGTGGATGGAAAAACAATTAGGATAATCTACAAGAACAATACAAATGCGGTAATATATAAGAATAAGAGAACAGAACCATTTACAACAAAGGTAAGGAGGAAGACTAAGCACGGGATTGTTTAATATATACATGGATGAAATAATAAAATAATTCAATACACCTTGCAACGGTATAACAATAGGGTACAAAAAGTGACAGTGTCTGAAGAAGTATTTGTAGATGACATAGTAACATTTGCAAAGAACTTAAACAAAACTTAGAAATATGGAACGAAATATTAGAAAAATATGGAATGAAAATGAACAAAGGAAAGACTAAAACAATAATAATATGAGAGGAACAAGAGACGATGAACATAGAGAGGACAAAAATATAACAGGTATCCACGTACAAATACTTAGGAATAAATGTAGATAGCAAAGGAACACAGGAACCGAAAATAAACACAAGAATAGAAAAATCATTAAAAATAATACCACATATTAAGAGATGGATTTATAAACCAACGAAAAATATCAAAAAGGACTAAAACAAAGATCAATAGTTGTTTACAGTCGTTTACAGTCATTGGCCGATTGGAAAGATTGCGTTTGAACTTAAATTTACAGACATTGAAAGAGCTTAGGATTTGTTATGATTTTTTACTCATTTCGGGTGTAATTAATAGTGATTATCTGGTATCTTGTATTAGATTAGTAGTATAAAGAACTAATCATCGCATAAGAAGTAATACAACCTTTAAAGTTAACTTCCATGCATTTAATTATGGCAAAAATAAACCTTTAACTAGAATATTTTAACTTGGAAATCATTTGGCAACGATTTATCCTTACTTAATATTTAATATTTCACTTTTTTTTAAAGAGAAAAATAAAATCATTAAGTCTAGTTAATTTAACTGATTAGGTTATGTTTCTGCCATGTTACTTTTTGTGAATAATAGTCTATGCACACTTTTATCTAAATTGTGGTTTAATGTTATTTTAGAGCTTTTGTTGAAAAAATAGTGAATCCGTTTTTCTAATAAATAAATAAATTCATAATTTATAATTTTCTTAATCTATGTACATTATATATTTGTTCTTTTGGAAATTATTCTATTTTCAGTTTTTTTTTTAATTTGCGTCTCCTTTACACCTCAAATTTGAAGTTTTATGCTAAACACTATTTTAGATCATAAACTCGAGCTTTTGAGACAGCTTCTACCTACAAATTTTTACTTACAACTTTCTTCTATTACGATTGCGTTTTATATAAATATTTTCAATTTTATTACATTTTCTTCAGAAAAGTATTAATTATTACAAATAGGTTCTTTACTATATATGTAATAATTATAGATTCAATCATGATGATGGTTTCGAACGTTACTACCATAATTTTAGCAACAATTTTTTACCATAATTGTGGTAAAAAGCATAGTAAATATTTATATATTTTATTTAATACTTATAATATAGATTAAGTTTAAAAATTTGCTTGATTGTCTCAAATTTTAGCATAATTGGCGTAATTTTCAATAAAGAGAGAAGATAAACAAATATTGTGTCTCCAATATTGAATGAAAAATTTGTGTTTAAAAATTACATTTAAAGAAGAGAACCTTTCAAGTTTTGGTCTGCAATATTAAGGCATGAATCACTAAAACATCACGATAACTAAGTTTTGTATTGTGAACATCAGACATTGAAAGAGAATAACCTTATTAAATGCATTTACTTCACATCTTCATTAACAAGTAAAGAGTTTGAAAGATCAGTTTTTAAATGTTAATTTAAACGAAACAAAGAAGCCGCAGACTGCAATAATAAGCAATAATAGTTCTTTAAAAATTAATAAAGTTAATAAGTTAAAGTTTAACATTTAAAGTGAAGATGTATTTTCAACAAGTAACAGCTTCATTAATTTATGTATTAAAAATTAAACTAATCTTTGGATTATTGTTTAAAAAGCTTGGTTTTGTGTATTTTATATTTTTTAAACAAATCCAAGCGTTTTAATCAATAATCTAATGATTAATTTAATTTTTAATACATCAATTAATGAAGCTGTTGTTTGTTAAAATACATCTTGATTTAAATGTTAAATTAATACAATGTTTCATTGTGGTTTAGTTGAGAAATTAATTCATAGAATTTTATAATTTAACTAAATACCTTGGGATTCTGATATTTACTGATTAAAAGAAAGTAATCTCACAATTATTTTATATATTTACTTATTTATTCATCTACTCTTTGTTCAAGATGTTGATTTTGTCTATTGTACAAATATTTTTAATTTAATAATTGTCATGGGCTTATATTTATATATACCGGGTCATGAGAAATTAATAGAACGGTCTATTATTTCAAAAGATATCTTATATAAAAGTTGTAAGGGTTTTGAAAATCTGCTTATCTGTAATAAATTGGAATATAGAGAGTGGCCCACAAAGTTGTGGTGAATTAAGAACAGGATACATGAGTTCTCAAAGCCATGCCGATTATTGTTAGTGTATTCATGGGTTCCACTTCGTAACTCGTCAACAGTAGAATTTAAAAAGATAATGGCCGTATGACATACTAGCTTGATTTTTTATTGCCCTTTAAAATTATTAGCATTTAAATAAAAGGTAACTCATTTTGTGCCTCAAGAATATGCAAAGATTCCATTTCGTGAAACCTTCTAGAATTAATAGCTCAATAAAACAAAAATCTGGAAATAATCCTAATGAATTTTGATGGCAACTGACAGTTAACATTCAAAAGCAGATATATGGGCTTGATTAAAAATGATATGCACGTTATATTACTTTCACGACGCTCATCTCAGAAATTTTACACCTTACGCAAAAAAACTAGTTAAATAAAGACAGAGACTGGTTCAAATATCTTCGAGGAAAATTTCCAGCTCTCTTAGATGTAAAATTAAAGGAAGGAATTTTTTTCGTTCCTTAATACGGAATTTAATAAAAGATCAAGAATTTGTTGACCCAAACTGAGATGCATGGATTTTATGTGTTAATGTTATTGAAGGTTTTTTGGGAAACATCAAGGATCATAACTACAAGGAAATTGTGAAAAACATGCTACAGAAATTTATGGAATTGGGATGTAATTTGAACGTAAAAGTTCACTTTTTACACTGGTATCATAATTATTTCCTCAAAAAACTTTGTGATCTGAGTAAGGAGCAAGGTGAAGGTTCCATCAAGATATGAAAGAAATGGAACACAGGTATCAAGGTCGGTGAATTGTTTCAATGATGGCTGATTGAAGTTTTTCTTCCAATAGGGAAATTATCTTCTGGAAAGAAAATAAATTAAAGATTGTTTAAGTCTTTTTTCAGTTTAGTTTACTATTTGTAATTGGTTTTTGTCTCTATATCAATAAAGGTAGCGTTTATTTTGACCAATTTTTTTATTAATTTCATTTCAACACTGATAAAAAAATCTTACGTAAAAGGGCAAAATGACACTCGGATTTGAATTCAGCTGGTCAATGTTATACAAAAACAAATATAAGATATTAAATAAATAAATAAATTTAAAAAAAAGATCGAAATCAACTTTCAAAAAGTCAAAATTTGTTGATCTGTGTAATTACAAAAGTTTAGGTCACAGGACTCAAATTCCTTCTACAGTCTTAGATAATGAAGCTCCTTGTATTTTTGCCATTACTGTCATATTTATCTCCATTTTACATAGTTATTTAAAAAAATATTGTCATATTAATTACATCAGTGGTTATTATTACTATTTTAATAATCTAATAAATATTATCATAATATATATACTTCTAATATTACATGTTCTATTCATTAAGAATACAAGATACATCAATTACTCCGACAAATTACCAAGAGTTTTTGCATTTTATGTCTTTCTCAATCACTATTACATGCAAAATTGTTAAGCAATATGTTAATAACAAATATTGAATTAATGATATGTCTGATACACATTATGTACCGATAGGATTACAAAATTATCATTCACCACAGCATTAGTATCGATTACATGCATTATAACATTAAACCAAATAGAGACATTACATGCAATAAGCGCTTGACTCGCTGGCTGAAATTACACGTATCGTATTCGATATGCTCTCCATTCGCGAAAACGAGCGCCAAATCGAAATCGCATTGCGTACGAGTTTACTTACAAGCGTATCTTTTAAAAGATATGTGGGCCAATGATCTAAGCGGGATTTGCATTCCCAACAGCCTTCAAATGACCTCACGCCGATACGTGTAATGTGCTTCTCTCTTTCCCAATAACGCCAGAGGCTGTTTATCACTCGCTCTCGAACGTGTTTGTCATTTATTTCAAATGGTTCCCAATTATATTTACTTTATTTTTAATGCAAGAAATTATTCAAATGGTTATATAAATACTATGATTCAAGTTAATAATAAGGAACCAAATTGGTTTTCTTTCCGTTGCTTTTTAGAAACTAAATTTTGAAAGCATGATGCGATTTTAAGATGCAATTCTTAATATGAAAATAAATGTTTTACAAGAAGTTTTGTAACTCAAATTATTTATAATTTGTAATATGTAATTAATGGAAAATTGCCTGCTTTTTAAACGTTCATTCCTAAGAATCAATTAAGGAAATCTCACTATCTGCATAGTTCTTTTAGTGGAATAAAATTGGTAAAAGCATTTGTATTTGACTTGGTTGTATAGGCAAAATTAGCTAAATGGGAGAATTTAAAAATATTAGCAACAGGACGAAGAAATGAGAAGAGACAAATAACATTGTCATAATGTATATACATGTGTATTATGCAAAGATTAAGAAAGATGTGTAGACTTTCCTAGAGGATAGGTTGAAGGTAATAGCCAAAACAAAATGGGCACACATGTTAAATAAAGATAATAGAAAGATACTTAGAAGTATACAGGTACATGAAAAGATAGTGATGTAATCATGGAAAAAAGATTAACACAATGGTAAATACTAAAGAATAGCTGTGAAAGAAGATATCACACGTATAGTAAAAATTAGATACCGAAGAAAAAAAAGAAAAAAATCTAATACATACCTACATAATAAAAATAATATTCATACATAATTTCGACTATATGACAATTGGGCAGAGTTCATCTAAGGTGATTTTAAACTCATGCTCCGAATTAATAAATTCTTCTGCGGATTCCCTTGTCGAACAAGTACCCAGCAGGTATAAATCACATTTAGGTTTATTTATACCTTATATACTCACATTTATTATCATTGATCAATAATATCGACATACGAAGAGGGAAGCGAGGAAGACAATAAGAGAACGCATACGGATCGAAAAGTAAAACGCAGGTGTTGATAGCTAATATGAAGTATAATAGTATATGTAAAATAAATCAGATACAGTTTCTTGGTACAAGGCAGTGGACGTGTATAATCTGGAAGACGTTGGGAAGTTAGTTGGTGAGGAATTTCCGAGTGGTTTGTAATTGGTGAGATGCCTGCATGTAGCCAATATTCAGCATAGCGAGCAAGTGTATATAAGTACAGATATATTTCTTGAATTATATGTTGGGCGTGGAAAAGTCAACTCTCGGATAGTGGGGACTTATAAGATTAGAAGAAAGACTAAGACATTGTCAAAGCGTGGAATAAATGTAATGTGATGGGTAAACAAGAAGCGAAAGGATATGAAAATTCATTAAGACAGGGATGATGATTATGTTATCAATTACTTAATAAGCCCTTAAAAAAATATCTCAAAACATTAACCAAATTTCAGAATAATTCTTATATAATTCAGCTAATCAGTATTTATATTTTGAAATAAATAAGGCATTGAGATAAACTACTATTAATATATTTATGATATACTTTTGTCACGTGGCTTAATAAATGAATTTCATTTATAAACTCACAGTATTTAATTTTCAATAAGAATTCAACTAAGATGTATTTGCATTAATGATTCAAAATTAAGTCACATATTTACTAGTAATATTTGATATAATACTGGGCGAGTGTTTTCGGTTTTTTTTTCTATAAAGATTATTCAAAAGGTGCAAAAAATAGTTAAATGATTTGCAAAGTTAGCAAAATTAGGTTAATGAAGACATTGATAGTACCTGAATATTTAAATAAACTTTACTGCATTTTTGTAAAGAAGGAAAAATTGTTTAGCATTTTATCTAATAAACAAATAAAAATTTTGTATTTATAAAAAACTAACCCTGATAATAATAATAATAATAATAAATTTATTCATGATAATAACAGTACGTTTTATTATTTGATTTATTTATTATAACTGTATCATCTGCAAAGAGTAAACACGAGCCCTTTTTATTTGATACCGGAAGATCGTTAATGTACAACAGGAATAGTAAAGGTCCTAAGGTAGAACCCTGCACTACATCAAAATGTATGTACATGTCATTAGACTCTTGATTTTGAAGTGTTACTCTTTGTATTCTATTAGACAAATACCTATTGATAAGCTTACAACTGTTTGGCAGAAAATTGTAAAAGTATAGCTTCCGTATAAGAACATCTCGAGGGACGCAGTCGAACACCTTGCTCAGATCCAAAAATGAAGTAACTGAATCTTCTCTACATTCAAAACCTTGTAGTATACTCTGAGCAAGAGCCATAACTGCATCCTCCGTGCTAATTCCCGGTCGGAAGCGATACTGATGTTTCGCCAGAATATCATTTTCTTGAACAAATTTAACGATTTGATTAAATAGAATTTTTTCAAACACTTAGAATTGGCAATACCGAGATTGGTCTGTGGTTGTTTATATTCGATCTATCTCCCTTTTTAAAAATTGGGGTCACTCTAGGTTTTTTTAAGGAAGCTGGAAATATACCCTCTGTTATTCATAGGTTGATTACATTTGTTAGCGGTACAATGATAGTTTCTACGATTCCTTTAAGTAAATTAGATGAAAACCCATATACATCTTTACATGTTGATGATTTTAGATGTCTAATTACATCTCCAACATATTCTATTGACACTTGAGTAAATTGGAAGTAGTTATTAGTGTCAAAAGAAATATTTATCATGAAATCCGTAAGGGTTTTAGTAGGAGTAGGAATATGATTATCTAACTCTTCTGCAATATTAGTGAAAAACTTATTAAAGTCGTTAGGGCTTATACTACATGGTTCCTGAGCTACTTTGAACGGTTTTAATAGTGAACATGTAGCTTTGCTAATATTACTTGATTTATCGATAAATTGGTCATTTGCTTCAATTTTTGCTTTTTTAAGTGCCGTACGATATTCCCACCTAAGCATTTTGTAGTCGGATATTAAAGTGGGGTAACGACCACTCGCTTCTATTACTATATTTAAAATTTCACGCATACGACGAAGATCGTCGTTAAACCAATTAATTGCATGCTTGTAAACACGAATTTTTTTTCAGGAAATATTTTTATAAATAAAGAATGCAAAATTGATATAAAATATTCAAATTTGGTTTCAGCACTTCACTTTGAGTTTGTAATAAAGTTGAAATCTACTAAGTTTAATGAATTAATAAAATTGCAAATGCCGGATTGCGTAATTGGTCTATCGACTAATTTCATAGAGGGTGCACTATCCTCATTTAATATAATATTTACAAGGACTCCTATATGATCAGAAAATCCCGAATCACACGGTATCGTTGAAATGTTCTCCTGCTGTATATTAGAGAACATATTATCAATGCAATTTTCTTTCCGAGTATTAAAATATACTATTCTACATAGTCCATATAAAGAAATTAAATCACATAAGGCCGTAGTTCTGGTGTCATTGAAATGGTTAAAATTTACATTAAAATCACCACCAATCACAACTTGCTTTCTTATATCGATTATGTCCATTACATCAGTGATAGATAAAAATAGATTAAAATCACCGTTTGGTGAGGTATAAATACAAATAACATACATATTATTTCTTGGCAAAAAACATGCAGCAATTTCACAATGTAGTTCTTGAGATAATGCGTTAATAACGTGGGAGACACACAAAATTGATGTTACTTTTGGTGAGTTGTAATACTCCTCCATGTTGATATGATTTTCGAGTAAAACTGGAAGCTACCGTATAATTGTCTATTTGAAAGGCTGGGACTTCAAAATCTTTTAGCCAATGCTCACTGAAGCAAAGCAAGTTGAAGTTACTTTTTAGTAAAAAGGTGGCTTGTCCATGGAAGGTTCCAAAGTATGTGAGTGCAAGTAAACTAAGTAGAGAGGAAAAGGTCACTTTGACAAGAGCTTGATGTCGATCAGAAAAGAGAAATTAAGATAAAGTTGGATAGATTAAAGGTATTGGAAATGTGTAGTAGTAGTAGTAGTAGTAGTGTTAGGCTATCGACCACATGGTCCCTCCGCCATGTGTCATTTGTGTATTTGTGTGTGTGTAAATGAGCTTGTTACTTTAAAGGATCGCCCCCGTCACTTTAAAGCACCATTAATTGGATCCCAATGGTGAATGGTACCGGTCACCCATCCGACTACTGACCCGAATCAACGTTGCTGCACGTCAGTTCGGGGCCGTAACCGATGCGCCACCACCGGCGTGTGGAAATGTGTATTATATGTGAGTTGGATAATAATACGTCATTCAATAATTCCCCGGTCTAAAACATAAAGAAATATTGTTGACAGACCCACGCGATTTTGAAGTAGTACCATCAAACAGTATGCGTCAAAATTTCATGCAATTCTGACCATTAGTTTAGTAGTTACAGTCGTTTTAGTTAGCACAGTTTTGTAATTTTCAAGACAATCGATATAAAGGAATTTTGTATGATTAAACATTGCTTTTTGATACGAAAAAATACTGTTGGAGCCTAACAGTGGCTTGATAGGCATTATGGGGGCTCTGCACCAGGGAAATAAACTATTATTATTAACTGCTATGCTGAATTTAAACGCGGTCGTCAAGCATCGATGACGATTAATGCTCTGGTTGTCCAAAATCGGTAAAGACAAAAAATATCCACAAAAGAGTTTTAAAAGACCGTAAAATGAAGTTATGTGAGATAGCTGACATCTTGAAGATATCAGAAGGTCGCGTCTTTACAATTTTACATAAAAATTTGGGCATGTTAAAGTTGCTTCCGAAGTGAGTGCCGCATTTTCTCACACCGGACCAGAATCCACAACTCGTAGACGATTTAGAGCGTTGTTTGGAGCTGTTCAAGCGAAATAAAAAGGATTTCTTGGTATGACATTAGATGAAACATGGATCCACCATTATAGGTTTATATTTAAAAAAATCGTCAGCTGAGTAAACAGCTGCCGACGAAGCAACCAAAATTTCAAAAGTCCGCTTGGCAAGATTATGGTATATAATAATTTGAGAAAGGCAAAACTATCAATAGTGAATATTACATAACTATATTGGATTAATTGAGTGCAGAAATCAAGAAACAGCGGCCCCTCGTGCATTCGAAAGAAGTGCTGTTTCACCAGGACCATTCTCCGTGTCACAAGTCGATTAAAACAATGGTTAATTTGGATGATTTCGCCCTGAATTGCTTTCCCACCCATTGCACTCTCTAGATTTCCTCCACAGCGACTATTGGATTTTTGCAAACATGAAAAAATACTCCAGGAAAAGAAATTTGACTCAAATGAAGAAGTGATTATCGAAGCTGAGGCTTATTTTGAGAGCAAAGACATCGTTTTACATAAAGGATATCGGAAAGTTAGAGAAGTGTTGGAATGAATTTATCGCTCTCGAAGGAGAGTATGTTGATGAATAAAGTGGAATTTCTAAAGCGAAATATGTTTTTCTTCGTTAGACTTATTGAATGCTGTGTATTTGGAGGCATCTTGTAGAAAAGTGTAAAGAATATGGACTCGGATTATATTACCTAATTTACCATTAAGAAAACATTACCTAATGATGTATTCATATTGTTACTAACACAAATAAAAATGACATTACAACCTTACTTTTAGAAAATATTCTAAATATTTTGACGATGCGAAAAAAATATTGAAACAATTGCTATCGACTTAACATTTTCTAAATCCAACAAAGTATCAATTTTAGTGATTTATAAATCCCTAATGTTTTCGTTGTAGGGATAATCCGTAATCAAATTGGATTATCCCAAAAATGAAAAACGGTAGTACAATAATAAAAATTTCTAAAATGCATAAGGCCATGATCAGGCAGCAGCACTGCGAGACGGTGATGCTGAAAAGTAAAGAAAATACTTCACAAATTTAGTAAAAATAAACTTTATATTGACTTAATCCTAATCGATGGCCTATTTCAATAAATTCAGAACAAATTAAAAATTTACCTAGCGTACTATTGACCAACCTCAATTGATTGTGCATTAGCGTAGATCAGGAGTAGCTAGGTGAATGTACCACCTATAGTGGTAGGTCAAGAATTTGCTAAATTAATGCATAAGAATGCACCATGTAAAGCAATGGTTCTATGAGGTATATAGAGAGTACGTTGAAGTCATCTGGAATACTTGTGAAAGGTGAGAAGAAGAAATCTTTCATGAATAACTTTAAATGTTATAAACTAATTTTAAGATATTATTTTAGAACATTTTTATATTAAACTTTAATTCATTTCGAACTATCAAGAAAACTGTATTTTGTTGATAATAATCTCTGTCACTGATCAACAAAGTTCAGTTTCTTTTATTTTGTATCACAAAGTATTGGCTTCCACTAGCAATCATATTTAATTATTGTGATGTTCTGATTACAATAAATTTTAAATTGTATTATTACGACAATATTTACCCTGTTTGCTTGCCAAATTTTCTTTTCGTTTTTGAAATTTTTTATTTATAAAGATTAATTAATTAATTAGTTTTCAATCAGTTTTTTTCATCGTTATTATTTAACACATTACTATTTTTAATATATGGGTAAAAAAGATATTAAATTATAATAATTATGATTTTTTTTTCTATTGCTTTTTTTAATAAAAAGTGCAATTATTTATAAGAAAATTGTAAATTGTTCAAATTTCTTAAAATGTTTAGCCGTCTATTGCTAGCTATTTATATTTTTGTGGTAAAATTAAAATATTTATTACAAAAAATATATAATTTTTTGTCAATCTTTAATTTTAATTAATCATTATTAAGAAACTTTATTAAAATGGGTATTTTGAACCTATTTGTAATTGTAATTTTGAAACTTCAGAGACTACTAGGAAAGAAACGAAAGGAAAATCGAATAGATATTAACAAAATGTACCTTGATGGAAAGATGGCAAGTGCCTACAAATAAAATTATTATTAACTTATTTTCAATTTGAATTTTTAATCAATTCTTCTTGGAGAAATGTTTGAATAATAATAATAATAATAATAGTTTTTTTTTCTAAACTGTTTCAATTATTTTTTCTCAGTAAATATCAATACTTTTATGTAAAATTTAAAGTGATCTGCTTTTAAAGGCCAAAATTTGGATGTTTTAAACAAATTTACAAGAACTATTTTTCGAGTTTATAATGTGATTTTCTTTCGTCATTTCTTTATTTCAACCGTTTTTTTTGTTGTAAATTTGAACCATTCTTTACATCATAAAATTTTAACTGTTTTAAAGGAATTTAATTAAAACATTTCTTTAAAGAAGTTCTTAATTATTAATTAATTATGAGTTGTCTCATATGAGACCCATTAGTAGTCTTTGGCTATCGACAACGTGGTCCTTCCGCCGTGTATTGTGTATTTATGTGTGTGTTAATGAGCTTATTACTTTAAAGGATCGCCCCCATCACTCTAAAGCACCATTAATTATATTCCAATGGTGAATGCTATTGGTCACCCATCCAATTGCTGACCCGAAGTGTGAGGCCGATTTGCACAGTTTATATAAACAAACAGAACTATCATCGCTGAGCAGACATCAATTCTTATGAAGTTTATGAGCGACCCTTTTACACTACTATACCTTGTTAAACAATTTTCCACACGTTCAAGACTCAAAACCTGGATTCAACAGGATGGAGTGACATCACCCATTGCAAGATTCAGAGCAAACTGAGCGAGAATTGTGCGGTAAGCGTGTGATCTCAAGATTCCATAACGTTTCTTGGTCACCTAAATCGTCAGATTTGCCAATTTGTGAGATTATCTCAAGAATAAAGAGTAAGGGTAATATTCACATTATTTCAAATCAGATGTTGCAGCATTGAAGATAAATTTTAACAGCAGATTTCAAGAATCCATTCTTATTGAAAGATGCCATCAAAAAAACACAATTTAAATAAATTTCATTAATGGCTTTGATTTTTGCAGCTTCTACTTCGTTATACATGTTGAGTATAAGTAAGAACACTTTGTATAACAATATTTATTTATTTTAATTCTTGACTATAATTTCGGTATCTCAACGTGCCAACAAAAAATAAATAGTGTTATACAAACAAAGTTACAAAGTGTTTTTATTTGTTTTTGATGTATTAGTATACCTTTTTTCAAACTCTCACTGATGGTGATGTGATTTAAATACATTTGCGTATTATTCTTAAACCTTAACTTACGACTTGAATATCACACCATAATTTATTTAAACCATTGGTTCGCAAAGAAAACTTAAGTTTTATAAAAGTATGTTTAATGGCATAGAAACCTTAATCGTCAGCTAGTTACTTATTTACTACAATGAATTTTGTGAAAATGTCTTAATAGTATATTACATAACGAGAGTTGTAAGTCATATATTACGTACGAGTGGAAAAAGTTGCGCACGAGCCGTTAGGCGAGTACAGTAATTCCACGAGTACGTAAGTGACTTACAACTCGAGTTGTGTACTATACTTTTTCTACTCCCATTCATTATAATTTGGAATACTTTGCAATATTGAGGTTATGTTTACTATTAAAACACTTCGTAGCATTGAATACATGGCCCAAAGAGATGAAGGTTTGTATTTCTTACTTATTTCCCGAAAATAGGCTAATAACACATTTTCCGAAAAAGACTGAACACTATTCATACGCCAATCCATGAATTTACCGTAAACCACTTCATAACGCTCTTTGGATTTTTCCGGGAGAAGATCCGCTGCGGTATGTTCTGCTAGTTGCCTAATTTCTGGTGGAGTTCCAACAATTTCTTCTGTGGAGTCACTTTCACTCATTTATGAATAAATGAATTATTAATAATAATTAAACCAAAATAACGTCAATGTAATATGTATTCAACAACGATAAATGTCAAATTCATTTGTCTGGCTACTTACTTCACAGGAAGCTCCCATTGCCACGTCTACAAACAGGCATTGCAGAGGGAGGCGGAACAACCCATGGAAACGCAGGCGGAGGGAGAAACTGGCAAAGCATGACGGGCGGGGAGGTCGGGCGCCAGCAGGAAGGGAGGGAGCGGGCATCAGGAGGCGCGAAAGAGCCTCAAGTTTGTCCAGGCCAATCTCAACAGATGTCACGCGGCGCACGACCTCCTGGAGGTTAACATCATAGAGCAAGGTATAGAGGTAGCTATGGTGAGCGAAGGAGGGGGATGTGGCGATACGGCTGGGAGTTGAAAGTGGCCGGGAGGCTGGACCTGGAGGTAGCCAATGAAGGACGGGAACCGACCTTCGTGCGGAGGAATGAATGTTCCATCATCGATATTACCATGGCAACACCGGAGTTGTTAAGCCGGCTAAGCGGCTGGAGGGTGGAAAAGGAAAAGGAGAGCCACAGTGACCATCGGCATATCTCCTTCGAAGTTGCAGCGAGCGCGGTGGCGATGCCTCAGATAAAAACAAACGAGGTCAGGTGGATTATAGAGAAGCTCGACGAAAGCAAGCTGCAGAGATGTATGCGGGGTAGGAGGAGGCAAAACATGGGTGCAGAGGAGGCTGTGGGGGAATTCTACCGCAGACTGAGACATGCCTGCGATGTAGCGTTCCCCCAAAAAAGAAAATGAGGGAGAGGAAAGGCTGTATACTGGTGGTGCAAGGAGGTGGCCTTGGCCAGGGATCGGGCGAACGAGGCAAGACGCGACCTTACCAGGTGTAGAAGAAGAGGAGGTGATCTGAACATACTAGAGGAGGCTTGTAAGGATGCCAAGGCAAGCTGGAAGCTGGCAGTTATAAAAAGCAAGGAGAAGAATTGGAGGCAGTTGCAAGAAGAAGTGGAGGGAGATCCATGGGGCCGGCCTTACAAGATAGTGGCAAGAAAACTGGGATTGGGCCGCCCCAACGTGGGAGCTTTAGTTCCGGGAGGATCAAGAGAGGTGGTCTCCGCACTGTTACCAAGAACGGGGGTGACCAGACTGCCAGTAAAATAGCAGTAAGGGACGACTCACAGGAACTGACGGACGCATTTAACTCTTGCCTCAGGGAAGGGTGTTTCCCGTGCAGATACAAGAGAGCGAGGTTGGTGCTCCTGCCGAAGAAGGGCAAGCCGGAAAGTGACCCCGGAGCTTATCGTCCGGTGTGTCTGATAGATGGGGAGGGAAAGGCTCTTGAACGACTGTTGGCGGACAGAATCAAGGTTGTGCTGGAAGAGAAGGGAGGGCTGGCAAGGAGGCAATTCGGATTCACCAAAGGCAAATCCACGGTGGACGCGATTGTGGAAGTGCGAAAAATAGCGGACGCTGCTAACAATGGACCGTTGAGAGGGAGGAAGCACTGCCTCGCGATAGCGCTGGACGTTAAAAACGCGTTTAACTCCATCCCGTGGGCGGTGATACTGAAGGCGCTGGAAGGGAAAAAAGTCCCACCAAACCTGCTTCAGATGGTTAGAAGCTATCTGGAGGGGAGGAAGCTGCTGTTCGAGGGGGACGGAGGCAGTCAAGAGGAGATGGGGATGACCCGGAGTGTTCCGCAGGGGTCGGTGTTAGGGCCGTTGCTGTGGAACATAGCATATGATGATGTTTTCCGATTGCCGCTCCCGGAAGGAGCGGAATTGGTGGGTTTCGCTGACGATATACTAATACTCGTCAGCAGAAGAGATATTGTGGACCTTAAGCGTAAGGCAAGGTTGGCGGTTGGAAAGGTCGCGGGCTGGATGGAATCTGCGGGTCTGGAAGTGGCAGCGCAGAAGACGGGCGCGGTTTGGCTCTCCAGACGCAGAGCGGGCAGAGTACCGGGCGAGATGATTCAGTTGCTGGGCCAAGGGGTAGTGATAGAGAGGAGGATGAAATACCTCGGGGTGACGATCGAGGCAAACCCCTTGTGGAGCTCGCAGGTCCTGACAGCAGCGGCAGGCGCCGCCAAGGCAGCCAAGGCTGTGGCCAGGCCAATGGCAAACGAGGGAGGACCGTCAGAACAAACCAGAAGAGTTCTGATGGGGGCGGCGAATGCGAGGCTGCTCTACGCGGCGGCAGCCTGGCCACAGTGCTTGGGCTCAAGGAGAAATGTAGAAAGGCTGGGTCGAGCAGTGAGACCGGACCTGCTGGTGGAGCTGCGAGCCAGAACATACGAACTGGTCGCAAGGGGGGAGGATAAGGCAGGAGTGAAGAGGATGGGGTGGAGAAGGTTGCTGGAGAAATGGCAGGATAGGTGGAGCGGAGCCGAGAAAGGGGCCTGGACCCGAAGGCTGATCCCGGACCTGCGCAGATGGGTAGAGAGGGGGCACGGGGAAGTGGACTATTTTACGTGCCAGTTGTTGACGGAGCACGGGTAATATCGTGCCTATTTGCACCGAATTGGCAAGGCGGAGGACGACTGGTGTGTGTTCTGTCATCGGGGAATGGATACCGCAGAGCACAGCATGGAACGAGGAGAGGGACGAATTAGCGGGGGCCCTGGGCTCGGCGGTTAGGGTGGATACCCTGGTAGAACTCATGCTAGAGACACCAGAGAAGTGGAGGGCGGTGGCTAGGTTTTCTAAGGGGGTATTAGGAAGAAAGGACCCAAGAGCAGCACCGTAAGCGAGAGAAGGAGGAAGGGGTCTCAGGGTTCTCACTGGGTAACAAGCGGAAATTGTATATACTGTAATAATTGTAATACGTATCATATTTTCTGTAATTGTAATTGTACTGTAATATGTAGTATTGTTTGTAAATAAAGTTAGCAATAAAGTGGATCGACGAGGAAGGGCACTGCGTGAAGTATGCTTATTGGTGATGCCAGCAGTGCCCGGATTCAGAAGGGCCACTGGTAGCCGTGCGCGGCTAACACGTCCTTGGAAAAAAAAGGCTACTTGATTGGAGTTTCGTAATAATAATGGTTACGTAATATATTGCGTGCTAGTTTTTTCTTCATTACGTGCATGTATCATAATGCCATGGTTAATAATCAACAAACGAATGCGTTATTGCCTACTTACTACTATGGGAGTAGAAAAACTATATAACATGCTAATACTTATATTTATATTTACTTACATAAATAAATTCTAAATGCGTCATTTAGAATGGAAAGATACGTACCTGAAACAAATAAAGATAAGTATTATTTACAAAGTAGAACATAGGTTAAATATGTAAATATTAACTGGTGGAAGGAGGGATTGATATTATAAATAGAGTAATTGCACTTGAAGATTAGGTTAATAATAAATAAATACGATAGTAGTATCAGTTATAAAATATGGCTATTGACAATTCATTTATTTGTGTTCTTCAGATGCTAAATAAAAAGTACATGTTTCTTATTACACTTTTCCAATAAAATTTCACAAACAATTGCCAAAAATTCTTTCCAACTCTTGTTTTTTAGCTTTTAAAATTTGATCAAATCGAGCTATTATTATATTTTGAACAACTTTAGTACACAGACGGTTCAATGTACCTTCAAAATGTTCGTTCAGTAGCTTCTTCGATATCTTACTATATCATAAGATATAAATGTAGCAATGGACAAAAGGTCTTTGTGAGCCCTTCAAATTATTTAGAACAATGACAATTTTATAATCTAATAAATTTAGTCAACTAATAAAGATAAAATTATGAATTAAAAATTACATTGTAATTGCATATAAACATATGGCATAGGAAGTTATTTGGTGAATTCTGTATTGAGAAAAAGAATAGACAAATTAATTTTATCAAAAATATTCTTATTGCTACTAATAATCGTCTTTAAAACCTATACACCTTTGCATGCGATTGAACTACCCTTCCAAGCACTTTGTCCAGGTATAAGATGGTAGCTCCAAAACATGCGCTTTGAAGGCTTCCACCATTTCTTCGGGCGATGAAAATCGTTGCCCACGCAGTTTATCTTAAATTACTAGGAACAATAAAAAGTCATTGGGTGCCAAGTCGGGACTGTAAGGCGGATGCTCCATCAATTTTATCTTTTGTGTGTCCAAATACTCGTTTATTGCATGTGATGTCTGTGAGCTCGCATTGTCATGATGCCAAATGATTCGTCGTTTTAGGTTAATTTCTCTCAATTTACCAACAACTTCAGGCAAACAACTGGTCATATATCACGCTGAATTAATGGTCTTTTGATTTTCGAAAACCACCGTTGCCACATGATCAGTTTTCGTACAGAAATACATCACCATTTGCTTCTTAACGCTTCGAGAACACACAACTTTTGTTGGTTTTGCTTCACACTGAAGCATAAATCCACAACTCGTTACCTGTGACGATGCTATATACGGCTTTGGATACACCACAGTTGTATTTTGAAATTATTTTACGGCACCAATTGACACAAGGATTTTTTTTGACAATCTGTCAACAAATGTAGAACCCAACGCGTACACAACTTCTGAACACCTAAATGTTCGTGCAAAACCTTATGTATGCTGATCATACTAATGCTTAAACATCTCTCGATTTCGTGATATGTCGCATAACGATCTTCAATTAGTTTTCGCACACTATCGATATTTTTCGGCACAACGACCGATTTTGGACGACCTACTATGTCTACTTTTGAATTCAGTGTACCAGCGATTTGAAATGGCTGTGGATGGCGCTTCACGCCAAAAATTTATTTCAGTTGATTGATGCACTGTTATTGAGTTAGACCACGTCGAAAATCATAATAAATCATAGCTCAAAAATTTTTTGCGAGTTAACTCCATCTCGGTCAGCTTACTGTAACCAACACAAATAGTGCTCGCACATCAAAATGTTCTGAGTACGTATAATATCATAAATGTCAAACTTTACGTTGGCAATGTCAGATTTCAACTGGCAATACTAGTGTTTCCAATTAAAATACATAAATAGCAACATTCGTACTTTTTAATGCACTTAAAAGAATAAACAGTATTGACATTAATATTGTTTTGCCTAAATTATTCTTGTTATTATTATTATTATTATTATTATTAATATAAGTAGCAAATATAGTAATAGAATTTACTAACTGCATCACTACGAGAGAGAATAACATCTTTATTCGAATACAGGGTGAGTTTTTTTAGATGTTCTCTATGGGGATCTCGGAAACTATAAGAGATAGAGAAACGGTTAAATAGGGAAAGAACTGTAGATTTATGAGAAGAATAAAATTACACTTTCAAAGTTTTCAAAAAAGTCAAGGGTAACTAGATATTTTGAAAAAAGTAAAAAGTGTCAAATTTTTCAAATCAATATATCTCGGTTATTATAACATATAGAAAAAAAACTATAAAGAACAAAGTTTAAGATAATTTTATGCAGATTAATAAAAAATAATCAGAATTTTTTATCGCCATTATTTTCCGAGATATGACGTAAACTTACATTTTTTTTAATAGAAACCATAGTCGGCTATGACCTCATTCAAAAGGTATTTTTTTCTCTTTAATCCAATATAGCATACGATATAGTTATTTCTAAAAATAAGTGAGTTATAGTCATTTTAAATTTTATTATAAATAAAAAATGGGTAGCCATGAAAAAGGTGAAAGTAAAACAATTGCAGTTGTTTATAATAATGGCAATATTGTAATTATTACATCGAGAAAAACTCACCCTGTATATTGTAGCACTAGTGCTACAATGGTTTCTATGACAACGACTCTATAGTGTATACATAACATACAATTACTGCATTTCCTAATCAAAAACGAACCTACAATTATAATATTTCATTATAGGAGTAGAAAAAAATAATTATTGAATTATGTTCCATCAAGAATGCAGCAACGATAGTATTAATTTTAATTGCACTTAATTTGATTATTAAAGTTTAGGTTAATAATAAACAAATAGTAGTAGCAGTTATAAAATATTACTAATAACTAAGTGGTCCTTCAGCTACATTTCTTGTGTATTTATATGTGCGTAAATGAGCTTGTTACCATAAATCGTCATTAATTATTATAGTAAAAGGTATAAAAAAAATTATTTCAAATATTTCAAAAATTCTATCTTATCATTTTAATTCGATTAAAATCTCAATTAGAAGAAAGTTAATTAAGTCACGAATATCAGTTTGTGCAATTTTTACATTAAAAATTCAATATTTATAAAATATCATGAATTTTTACCTAATAGAATTCTTTAAACCGAAAATTCAAATTTTTATTTTACGTAATTATTTACATCGAAAAGTTAATATTTATAAAATTCATTCGATTTAAAATTGGATGTATGGTCAATCAAAGTCAATCAAATCAAATTCTTATTTTGTGCAATTTTTAAATCGAAAATTCAATATTTATACAAAGTCATACATGTTTACTTCTTGCAAAGTAGAGTCAATATTTAAAAAATTTACTTCATTTTATTCATTGAAAATTCTGTATTTCTAAAATTTACTCGATTGAAGTAACAAATTTTTATTTTTTACATGAAGAATTCAATATTTATAAAAAGTCATACATTTTTGTCGTATACCATGCTTTAGATCGATAAGTCAATATTTATAAAATTCACTCGATTGAAAATTCTATAAATGGAAAGTCCACTAAGAAAAATAAAATTATTTTGTGCAATTTTTTACATTGAACATTCAATATTTATAAAAGGCAATACAAATTTATTCTATGCAATACGTTTATCTAAAGGTCAATGATTAAATAATTCATTCGATGAATGGAAAGTTAATCATATCATAAAGTTTTATTCTATGCTATTCATTACATTGAAAAATTCTGTATTTCTAAAATTATTTGAAAATTTGATAAAAAGAAATTCAATCAAGTCACACAGTCATTTTCATTTTGTTTAATTGAAAATTTTAATAGAATTTTTTATAAAGTTGTCAAGTAATTTTTAAATAATTAATTATGAGTTCTAAATTTAATATCTATCAAATTCACTCACTCTATTGAAAATTGAATGAAAGGAAAGTTAATCAAGACAGTGGCAAATATTTATATAGAAAATCTTTCTTTATATAGAATATGTAATCTTTCTAAAATTTTATGGATTGAATCTTCGATCAAAGGAAAATAATTAAGTTACAAATTTTTATTTTGTACAACTCTTTATAATGCAAATTAATATCCAATCAAGTATATTTTTGTGCAGTTAATTACATCAATAATTAAATGTTTATAAAAGTCATGAATTTTTATTTTATATAATCGAGAACTGGATATTTATTAAATTTACTCGATGGAAAACTCGATTAATAAATTAATAAATTTTGAATCACTCGATTCAAAAATCGATAGTATAGTATAATTTATTTATTCTAATATGCTTACATAATATTCCAAAATTGTACATAAAATCCATTAATGTCATGAAAAAATTTCAGTTACATATGGAAATGGCAGAGTTCACAATAGAGCGTTCTAAAAAAATATAGTCAAGTCACGATTTTTTATATAAATACATATCTATTGACAAATTTATACATATATACATTTAAATAACAGATAATGCATGAGGCTTTAGATAATTTGTCAAAAGGCTATCGCACCAGTCGTTAATGCGATGAGTGATATAAAATCAAATATGGTAGAATTTGTTTTTTTTTTTTAATTTATACTGGGGTTTCTAGGAAGTCAGTATAATAATATGTGCAAGTTATGATTTTTAGAGATTTTTACAGATAAGTACCGAATGTGTTCTTTAATAGGAATAACTGAGATTGTGTCATAGAGGAGCTGGTTAAAAGGATTGTGTAAATTATTAAGAGGATGACGGAGTGTTGTTATGGGATTGGAATAGAGGGCAAAACCATAATCAAGTAATAGTCAATAAATCATTTTATATATTATTACTGCTTTTTTGTAATAATACCATGATTTTTATAAGTTAGACTTTTAAAGTATTTTGCCATAGAAGGTATTTTGCTTTTGATTAGAGTGGTTTTTTTGAATTGATTTTTGGATCTATGGTAATACCCAAGTACTTAACAGAAACTGAAGCAGGGATAATAGTTTGGGAAACTAAGACTTTTTGATGTGAATGATTGGTGCGATGATATGGAATCAAAAGCTGTGATTCCTGGGGATTAATTTTAATGCGCTATTTTGCGAAAAAAAAATAATTGAATGGCTTTTGGTAATGTGTAATTAGGAGTTATAGACATCGAAGCAAAAAATGTTACACAAGAGAAGGGTCTTGGGAAAGTTCGTGTTTGGTAATAAAAGAAGACGAAAAAGAGTTGTGGATTTTAACTTTAACTTTCAGGGATCAATTAGAGCAGAATTGTTTAATAATAAAAATGATTTCAGAAGGGATATTTAGGAGGTGGCACTTGTACAATAAGTCTTGATGTCAGCACGAATTTTTATTTTGTTGAATTACTTTATATTATTATTTAATATTATTTAATACAAGTCTTGAATTTGGGTCGTATGCAATGCTTTACATCGAAAAGTCAATTTAAAAAAATCACTTTAAGGAAAATTCGATAAAGGAAAGATAATCGAGTCTTGAACTTTTATTCTTACAAGAATTATGTATTTCTAACATTTAGTTGATTGAAAATACGATGAAAGGAAATTTAGTTTTGTGCATTTTTTTAATCGAAAAATAAATATTTATAAAAAGTCATGATATTTTTTTTAGTTTTACATAGCAAAGTCAATATTTATTAAATTCACTCGTTTGGAAATTTGATGAATGAAAAGTTGATCAAATTATTAGTTTTCATTTAGTGCAATTCTATACATCAAAAATAATAATAATAAAACTCAATCGAATGAAACTTCAACAAATGGAGTGTTAAACAAATTATGAATTTTTATTTGATAAAATCCTTTACATTGAAAATTGTATATTTCTAAAAAGATTGAAACTTCGATGAATAAAAAGTTAATTACGTCGTCAATTTTAATTTGTGCAATTATTCACCTAGAAATTCTAATTAAAATATACTCGATTAAAAAAGCTTGAAGAATGGAATCTTACGAATTTTTTCTTTTTGCAATTTTCTATACTGGAAAATATATATGAAATGTCAATGTTTTTTATGCAATTGTCAATATTTATTATATTCATTTTAAGAAAAATTCGATGCATTGAAAATTTAGCAAGTGATTAATTTTTATTTTTTGCAATTCTTTACATAAACTATTCAATATTTCTAAAATTTACCCGATTGAAAATTTGATGAAATGAAAGTTAATCAACTCAAGAATTTTATTCTGTGCATTTTTTCATCGATATTTGAATATTTTAAAAGTTATGAGTATTTTATTTATACAATCATATATTATTTGTTTAACAAATAAAGTACTCTTATAAAGCATTTTACTAACATCGCATAAAATCTTCTGCCGGTATCTGCATTAAAATTGAATTAATAATAACCTTTTTATAATCGGTCATAAGAAAAAGTAAACAGAGAGGGTTTACGTTTAACAGTGTGTTACATATTAAGGTGTTTGTTAGAATCTAATCTTCTATCAATAAAAACAAACACAAACATTATTTTTTTAAACCCTGCCTAAACATTAGGTCTTTGGGTGTGTATTTGAGGATATTATAGTATTAAAAATATTTTTACTTCTTTACATTATACATAAAAGTTTAAAAAATGACACAGTTCAAAAATATTATGATCTATAAATGAAATTTATCATATTATTAAGATAACTACAGTTGTTATTCACCAGTTAATTTACGATATAGTATATTATGGCACATATTATTATATCATAAATGTAGAGAATAACAACGTCATAACCTACTAAGAAATCCACGCATGGGAAAACCTACTAAACCATAATTATTGGTGTGTTATTACGAACATTAAAGTATTGTGTAGCGCCTGTAAACCTTGGAAATCATTTTAGGGGCAACATATTCATTATATTCGTAGTAATAACAAGCAAGAACTCATCTCTACCTTGCGTTTATTAATTAAATGTTGGTATGAGATTGACAGGCAATTATACTGTATTTCGATGGCTATCAAATTGAAAATTGCATTTATACATTTTTTTTCTACGTTAAACGCAAACTGTTCAAGTTATTGTCTAGGTACTTTTTATAAAAGATGATTGCATATGTTCGTGGAAGTCTTGCTTTAATGGGTAAAATAACATATGGCTGAGGGATCACGAGGTCGACAGGTATTGAATATGTGATTTTTCTAAAAATATCGTTTGTGCAACAAGGTATGTAATTTTTAAAAGTATAAATTTTATGAATAATGATAGTTTTATACATAACATAAACAAAAATATATATTTGCCTATTATCAATACTATTTTCAATAGTATTAGATTAAAAATTACTATTAAACAAAATATTTAGTCTCCTTTCATTTAAAAGTCTACTTCATCTTCATGAAACTCAACAATCATTAAAGAACTTAAAAATTAATTTATTCTAAAAAGTATTTAAAGGGACATATTTCTTTATATAAAGTTAATTCGTATGCCCTTAAATAGTGAAGTTCTATGTTTTAAGTATTGTTCTCGGTGATTAAATTAGTTCTCATAAATTATTTATAATGGAAATAAATATACCCCACTAAATTTTAATTTTAAGGTACAACTGATTTGGAAACATTTTGCCTACATAAAATATAGTGATAATAGGTAGTTGAAAATTCTCTTGGTTCTTTTTATTTAAACGACCAAGTAAATGTTTAATCAACTACCCATTATTAACATAATGTTTCGACAAGTGATAAATGAGAAACAAATACAAGATATAAAATATGCTTTTTGGAAAATTGAAGGCAGAAAATGTTTCACCTATCAGTAATAATAAGTAGTTCAAAATATAATGTAATTACACAACTATTAATAAATTATGTTGATTGTCATTTATTTCAATTTGTTTTCGCTTAGATCAGATCTGTAAAAACCGGAGAATTAATGTATCTCATTAGAAATTTTAATGCGATAACCGCTCCTTAACTAATTATCAAGCCCACGCAAATCTCGTGCACTCGACGTGAAAACTACTATTATTTGTTAATTAGTCTTTGTTTATTATTTATGCTAAATCCTGGATTTATAGATTATTGTTAGTTGCCATTACAAGCCTAGATGTGTCTTATTTATGTCGCAACGAACGCGATTATTTATATTTTCATTGTCCGCATCGGCGAATAAATTTGTAAACTAATGAGCTGACGAAAGTAAGCGTTTACAGTTACTATGTAGTGTTAACTCATAATTAAATGATTGTTTATCTCCGTGTATTACGCTTAATTGCATTTAATAGTGGGTGATAGAAATAGTCATAAACATTCACATTTAATTGTCGCTAAAGGTTTATAAATAGTTTTTCTTCAATGTAAAAGTTCTGTTGATAATTAGTATGAACTTTCTGGCATTAACATTAATTGGTATAGATACAATCATGTAATAATTTAAATCCTTTCTGTAGGTGTATATTTGAAACATTTAGATAAGGTGAGATTACAAAATTATACATTTTCTTAGATCTATTGTTTCCTCTAAAAATGTTTTTAATTTCTTTGTCAAAATAAAACTTTAATTTTGAATTAATTAACATTATAATAATGGCTCCCTTAAATATTTAGCTAGACTAAATTTCAATTTTAAAACATCTTTTATTAGCTCCTATTCCATTTCCTTTGCCCAAAAGACATGATGATGTAATAGCAAGCTATTTAGGGACAGATATACAATTAAATCTAATTTTGAAACTTCAATTTAATACATACTCAAATAAAATTTATAGTAGAATCAGGTTAAAATACCAGTACATATAGTTTTTTAGAAATCATAGATTTACAGATAAGTTAATTCCTATTAATTCCAGACAACGCATTAACCACAAATTAACCACAATAAACTTAAAGGTTAATAAACTACAAAAATTACCTTTATCAACAGAGTCCTAAAAATAAGATTAAGATAATTCAAAGCAATCAGCAACGCTGAAAGCATTAAGACAGTAAATAAATTGATAAAAATACAACAACAAAAAGTAAGAAAACTTTATAGGCAGCTTATGTGAAGGAAACAAATCAATTCAACTCGTGAATATTCTTTGTAAATGTTAATTACCTTTATCTGGCAATAATTAATTTCTCGACTTTGGTTTGATGAATTGATAAAATCGTTTACAAATTTAGATTCAGAAAAAAATCTCCTTGCGGATCAGTACAATATATATATATATATATATACAGTGCAATTTGAAAAAAAAAGTTCATCGTCTTTTGTCAAAAACTGGATGCAAGAAAAAATATCTGTTCAGTTCGGTCTTTTAAAAATCATTTAATTTGATGTTTTATTTATTCAAATCGGATCAAAAATAAGCGAGATACAGCACCAAAGGTTTTTCGTCAGTCACCCTGTATTTGTCAGGTCTCTTCAAATTTACTTGGCAACAACGTAAGATAATATACATAGGCGCAATTTTAGAACTAGATTAAAACAGCACATCATTATTTTGTTTTAATCGAAATACAAAATAATTCTTCATTTAAAAAACATTTAATTAAAAAAAAAACATATATTTGAAGATAATGTACGTAATCCGAAAAATGGACCAAAAATGGACTATAATAGTAAGTATATAAAGCTAAGTATAATCCTGGAAATCATATATTTCTCACTATTCCTTTCTCGTTTTATTGATTTACTTCCAGTTTGATAATGATCTGATCTTGATAGAAACTATGGTCACTTAAAATATTAACGGAAGTTACCTTACTGTTCTTCAAAATAGTCACCTCCCTTTAACTATGCATCGCTGAAATCTGCTATACATGTTCTAGAAACATTTAAAGAAGGCTTATTTTGGTGTGGAGTTCAAAAGCCTCGTCACGTTTCGTTAGATGCAGGAATACAATCAAATCTCTTTTCTTTCAAATTTTGAATTAGGATAATGAACGGTGAAAGGTTTTGAAAGTTTAACAAATGAATATGAAATAGTACATGAAGAATGGCCGCCATTAACTCTATTTTGATGATTATTATTGATTGCTTTCAAAGCAAGAACAAAGCCTAAAGTAGGGAAGTGCAATATTTGGACATTTTTTTAGATAACAAATAGTTCCAAAAATGCAAGCATAGCCCTAGAACACGTTTAGTTTTTAACAAAGTAATCATTTAAGCAGTAGCATTTTGCTAACAGCAACCATGAAAGCATTGCAGCACCTGCCACCCTTGAACCTATGTGTTATAGAATAGACAATTAGCAACGGTCAACAGGAACGTCATAATATCTTAAAGAATTTCAGAAACAAAAACTCCTGAATATGAAGTGTGAACAATATCCTCAAAAGTATTTTAGTACAGAGCTTCAAATAGATGCTAAGTACGAAGGCAGTAGAAGGAATCGTTTATGAATTCTGGTGCTGGTGTAGAAATTTAAGGTAAAATAAGAAAAGTACTGGACTGACAGAAAAACGATAAATGTACAAGTCAAACCACAGCGCATTAATACTGAAATATTGTTGAGCCTTCGCATGACAATATGGGGTTAAATGGAACAAGAAGAGCAGTGGTAACAAAATAGTAGATACGATTGATTGTTGAAACCGTTACTTTGTTATACATCTCGATTATGAAGTAGGATAGGAATTAAAACACTTTGCTAGTATCTCGAATTTGTCACTTTTTATTGTGAGTAGTTTCGTCCTGTTCAGACATTATCAAACGAATACATTTTACAATTACAATTTAGATGATGCACCATAATAATTTACCCTAATATATGATAAATTACTAAAAAGCGCCATCACTTTAATACTGGTATTACAAAATCGCATTAAATATCGGCATGTAGATTAGTGTAAATCAAATCATAAACTAACGGCTTCAGCAATTAATTATACCATAGTATAATAAGCCAAAACATATATAAAGTTACAAATACAGTTAAGAGTGTTTAACAAGCAGTTCATTCAGGAATGTTTTAAGTATGGGATAACACTAAAGTTCGGGCCATTAGGAAGCAAACCCCTAGCAGTAAAATACCTTAAAAAAACTTTGACTGTATCTAATTTAAGAAGGTACAATAAAAACAGTTTTTCTGGAGAGAAAGAAAACATCTTTATTATTAGAAGTAATTATAAAGTATGTCTGTGGGTATGTACAGTGAAGTGGCAGACTTAGAATTTCTTCTAATCAGTGGCTATCGCCCGCGGTCTTTCAGCCTGGATTTAACTGTCTAACAACGTCATGATTACTAATGTCTTACGAAATTAACTGTCTTATGTCATTCAAAGGTTATGTTAACTAATGTCATTATGAACTGATGAAATTAATTGATAAATGGTGATTTCTAGATGATTTGGCTTTGGAGTGATTAAAGGGTTACGAGGAATACACCACTGGTTAAGGATTTTCAGGTTATAGGGATTTTTGGCAAATTTTTGGGATAGGTGTTTCAGGCGCTCTTCAATAGGAATTACTTGGGTTAATTCATACAGGAGGGTATTAGATGGATTATGAACGGGATTAATGGGGTGTCCTATTTTAGTAAGAATGCGAAGGGCTGATCGTTTTGCTACCTGGAGATTTTTTAAGATGGGGATTATGGAATTGGATAGCAGAGTACTCAAGAAGAGGTCGTTTTAAAAATATGGACGGCTGTGTGTGTAAAGATTCCTTAATTATGGTAAGTTAAAACTCTAAAATATCGTGCTCTCCTCTTGATACTCGCCTTAAGGTTTTAGGTGTGGGATTTGAAGGTTAATTTGGCGTCAAATGATATTCCTAGGTATTTACAGGATTGGGAAGGTGGTACTATGTGGTTATTTATTGTTAAATTGTATTGGGAATTGTGAGGTCGATGACAGGGAATGCGAAGTTGGGATTTATTTGGATTTATGGATATTATCCATATTGTGGTTCGCAAACAAAATGGTATCAATCAACCCTTGTAGTGTGGAAAGGGCTTTATTTAGGGTGTGTGCGTGGGATATGAGCGCTGTATCATCTGCGTACAGCAGTGGATAGTCGAATGGGTTGCGATAGAGGGGGTCGGGATTATAAAAGTCGTGTACATAAATATTATAGAGAAGTAGGAACAAGGGAGAACCTTGGAGGACACCTTTTTCGAAAACATAAGAATTGGATAAGGTATTTTTGACTTTGACAATTAAATTAAGGACATGGGGTTGTGTTTTTAGGGAATGGCATTTGAACAGCAAACCTCGATTCCAAACAGAATCAAACGCCTTGCGAATGCGTAGAAAGGCTATGGCGAACTTTTGGTTCGAGGTTTGCTGTTTGACAGTACGAAGTCAGTATTTCTTCTATTATTATAATTTTTATTGAAAGGTCGATATGAAAAAGTCACAATCACTACATATCATTTAATCCCAGGACGGCCACAAGGATATATATAGAAATTGTAGACAAGTTCATCTTTATGGTCAAAAATATGTTGACAAAATAATGTGAAAAGGAAAAACCCTTCTCTTCCATTCAAAAATGTAATGACAAAATAACGTGAAAAGAAAAGAAGAGAAGGGGGTCTTTCCTTTTCACATTATTTTGTCATCATATTTTTGACCATACAGATGAACTTGGCTATTTTTGGCAATTTACTTATGGTAATGGTCAGATAGTACATTCAAACTCAAACCTCAGTTAATATTAAAAGAAAACTTTAAATATTATCTATAAGTAGTACAACAGATGGTGTTTAGTGTAGTCTTTATTGTCTTTCAGACACTTTAAAAAAATTCTATTAGAATAAATTATTCTTAAATTAATATAGGTTTTGGAGATACATTTACTAATATATGTTTTAAATCGCAAAGCTGAGTCAATTGTTAGGACTAGGTTACGCACAGAGTTTACAAAAAGTATGGTTGTATTATCTAATTTAATATCGAGTAAAGGTTTTGCAATCTCAGTGATATTTCTTGGACCAAATAATATTGCTGTTGTTTTGTTAGGGTTGATGTGTAACGAATACCGTTTTGAGATTAGTAGTAGTTTATTAAGATCGTCATTTATAATATGGCTTGCTGTACCAATATCATTAAGATAAAGAGAGTATAACAGCTGGATGTCACCTGCATATAGATTAAAAGTACAAAATTTTAAAACGTCAGGAACGAATGAGGAGAATGATGAGAATTGACCCTTGAGGGACACCAACAGTAACCTCTAAAAAAACAAGATTTTTCGTTATCGATCTAATTCTTTGTTTACGGTTATAAATAAAACCATCGAGTAGATTGACAGCACGTGAGTCAAATACGATATATTTTAGTTTTGCTAATAGAATATCATAGTTAATAGTATCAAAAGCCTTGCTCTAGTAATATTAAGCATGATAATTTATGTTTATCAGTGGCAGTGATAATATCATCAACGACATTGAATAAAGTAGATGAATAACTATGGTTTTCGATTTAACATAGGTGGTTAATTGATATTTAATGATGCTTTCTAGAATTTCGATAATATAGGTAGTATACTTATGGGACGCAGGTCACTTAGTTCTTCGGGATTATCTTTTTTTGGTATTAAAATAACCGACGCTAACTTACATGCATAAGGAAAAGTATATTGTTCAAGACAACAGTTCATAATATATATATATATATATTAAACAAAAACGTTTACTTTGTTAATATCACACTTTATTTTTAAGTGACTCGAGTTTCGATCATTAACTGATCATTATCAAACTTAAAGTAAATTAATCTACGACAAAACACTTATTTATACAGAATGAAATAAGGAGGAAAATACTAGGTCTACCTGGTCATTAATTACTGGGATTTCCGGATTACTCTTCGCTTTGTGAATTTCTAGGGACTCGAGTAAATCCATTTTAAATCCTTTTTCGGCAAAATGGATTATCTCGAGTACATCTTCATCAAAAGAATGTCGGTTTTCTATTAGATGATTCGCGAATGTGGAATTTGTATGTTTTAATCTGAAGGATCTAAGATGTTCTTTTAATCTAATGTTGAAGTTACGACCAGTTTGACCTACGTAAATTCCTTTACAATTTTTACACGTTAGCTTGTAAATACCTGATCTGTCCAATTTATCTATCGGGGGTTTTGAATTAAAAATTGAATTACAAATTTTACTAGTTGGTTTAAATGCTACATTAATATCATGTTTTTTCAATATATTTCGAATTTTAAGGCTGACTTCACCAAAGAATGTTAATGACTTGAAGGTTTTATTTTCAACAATGATATACATATTAGCAAACAACAATGGCTATACAAACAAAATAATAAATAATTTAATTATAAAACATCAAAACAAT